>CAMPDV010000564.1:0-225852 GCA_946699065.1 Loxodes magnus | reverse complement strand
CAAAATTAAATTTAAATCTAACTATTTTTATCTAACTCAAAATAAAATTTAAATCTTACTATTTTTAATTAACTCATTATTGAATCAAAATTTAAATCTAACTATTTTTAATTAACTCAAAATTAAGTTAAACTTTAATCTAATTATTTTTAATTAAATCAAAATAAAATTTAAATCTAACTATTTTTAATTAACTCAAAATTAAATTTAAATCTAACTATTTTTAATTAACTCAAAATTAAATTTAAATCTAACTATTTTTATCTAACTCAAAATAAAATTTAAATCTTACTATTTTTAATTAACTCATTATTTAAAATCTAACTATTTTTAATTAACTCAAAATTAAGAATCAAAATTTAAATCTAACTATTTTTAATTAACTCAAAATTAAGTTAAACTTTAATCTAACTATTTTTAATTAAATCAAAATAAAATTTAAATCTAACTATTTTTAATTAACTCAAAATTAAATTTAAATCTAACTATTTTTAATTAACTCAAAATTACATTTAAATCTAACTATTTTTAATTAACTCAAAATTAAATTTAAATCTAACTATTTTTAATTAACTCAAAATTAAATTTAAATCTAACTATTTTTATCTAACTCAAAATTAAATAAAATTTAAATCTAACTATTTTTAATTTACACATTATTGAATCAAAATTTAAATCTAACTATTTTTAATTAACTCAAAAGTAAATAAAATTTAAATCTAACTATTTTTAATTAACTCAAAATTAAATAAAATTTAAATCTAACTATTTTTAATTAACTCAAAATTAAATAAAATTAAAATCTAACTATTTTTAAATAACTCAAAATTAAGTAAAACTTAAATCTAACTATTTTTAATTAACTCAAAATTAAGTAAAATTAAAATCTAACTTCTTTTAATTAACTCAAAATTAAGTAAAATTAAAATCTAACTATTTTTAATTTACTCAAAATAAATAAAATTTAAATCTAACTATTTCTAATTAACTTAAAATTAAATAAAATTTAAATCTAACTTTTTTTAATTAACTCAAAATTAAATAAAATTTAAATCTAACTATTTTTAATTAACTCAAAATTAAGTAAAATTTAAATCTAACTATTTTTAATTTACACATTATTGAATCAAAATTTAAATCTAACTATTTCTAATTAACTTAAAATTAAATAAAATATAAATCAAACAATTTTTAATTAACTCAAAATTAAGTAAAATTAAAATCTAACTATTTTTAATTAACTCAAAATTAAATTTAAATCTAACTATTTTTAATTAACTCAAAATTAAATTAAAATCTAACTATTTTTAATTAACTCAAAATTAAATAAAAATTAAATCTAACTATTTCTAATTAACTTAAAATTAAATAAAATATAAATCAAACAATTTTTAATTAACTCAAAATTAAGTAAAATTAAAATCTAACTATTTTTAATTAACTCAAAATTAAATAAAATTTAAATCTAACTATTTCTAATTAACTTAAAATTAAATAAAATATAAATCTAACAATTTTTAATTAACTCAAAATTAAGTAAAATTAAAATCTAACTATTTTTAATTAACTCAAAATTAAATAAAATTTAAATTTAACTATTTTCAATTAACTAAAAATTAAGTAAAATTTAAATCTAACTATTTTTAATTAACTTAAAATTAAATAAAATTTAAATCTAACTATTTCTAATTAAATCAAAATAAAATTTAAATCTAACTATTTTCAATTAACTCAAAATTAAGTAAAATTTAAATCTAACTATTTTTAAATAACTCAAAATTAAATTTAAATCTAACTATTTTTAATTAACTCAAAATTAAATAAAAATTAAATCTAACTATTTCTAATTAACTTAAAATTAAATAAAATATAAATCAAACAATTTTTAATTAACTCAAAATTAAGTAAAATTAAAATCTAACTATTTTTAAATAACTCAAAATTAAATTTAAATCTAACTATTTTTAATTAACTCAAAATTAAATTTAAATCTAACTATTTTTAATTAACTCAAAATTAAATTTAAATCTAACTATTTTTAATTTACACATTATTGAATCAAAATTTAAATCTAACTATTTCTAATCAACTTAAAATTAAATAAAATATAAATCAAACAATTTTTAATTAACTCAAAATTAAGTAAAATTAAAATCTAACTATTTTTAATTAACTCAAAATTACATTTAAATCTAACTATTTTTAATTAACGCAAAATTAAATAAAATTTAAATCTAACTATATTTAATTAACTCAAAATTAAGTAAAATTAAAATCTAATTATTTTTAATTAACTCGAATCTTAATTTAAATCTAACTATTTCTAATTAACTTAAAATTAAATAAAATTTAAATCTAACTATTTTTAATTAACTCAAAATTAAATAAAAATTTAATCTAACTATTTTTAATTAACTCAAAATTAAATAAAATTTAAATCTAACTATTTTTATTTTACACATTATTGAATCAAAATTTAAATCTAACTATTTTTAATTAACTCAAAAGTAAATAAAATATAAATCTAACTATTTTTAATTAACTCAAAAGTAAATAAAATTTGAATCTAACTATTTTTAATTAACTCAAAATTAAATAAAACTTAAATCTAACTATTTTTAATTAACTCAAAATTAAGTAAAATTTAAATCTAACTATTTTTAATTAACTCAAAAGTAAATAAAATTTAAATCTAACTATTTCTAATTAACTTAAAATTAAATAAAATTTAAATCTAACTATTTTTAATTTACTCAAAATTAAGTAAAACTTAAATCTAACTATTTTTAATTAACTCAAAATTAAATAAAATTAAAATCTAACTATTTTTAAATAACTCAAAATTAAGTAAAACTTAAAATCTAACTATTTTTAATTTACTTAAAATTAAATTAAATTTAAATCTAACTATTTTTAATTTACTTAAAATTAAATAAAATTTAAATCTAACTATTTTTAATTAACTCAAAATTAAATTTAAATCTAACTATTTTTAATTAACTCAAAATTACATTTAAATCTAACTATTTTTAATTAACTCAAAATTAAATAAAATTTAAATCTAACTATTTTTAATTAACTCAAAATTAAGTTAAACTTTAATCTAATTATTTTTAATTAACTCGAATCTTAATTTAAATCTAACTATTTCTAATTAACTCAAAATTAAATAAAATTTAAATTTAACTATTTTCAATTAACTAAAAATTAAGTAAAATTTAAATCTAACTATTTTTAATTAACTTAAAATTAAATAAAATTTAAATCTAACTATTTCTAATTAAATCAAAATAAAATTTAAATCTAACTATTTTCAATTAACTCAAAATTAAGTAAAATTTAAATCTAACTATTTTTAAATAACTCAAAATTAAGTTAAACTTTAATCTAATTATTTTTAATTAACTCGAATCTTAATTTAAATCTAACTATTTCTAATTAACTTAAAATTAAATAAAATTTAAATCTAACTATTTTTAATTTACTCAAAATTAAATAAAAATTTAATCTAACTATTTTTAATTAACTCAAAATTTAATAAAATTTAAATCTAACTATTTTTAATTTACACATTATTGAATCAAAATTTAAATCTAACTATTTCTAATTAACTTAAAATTAAATAAAATTTAAATCTAATTATTTTTAATTAACTCAAAATTAAATAAAAATTAAATCTAACTATTTTTAATTAACTCAAAATTAAATAAAATATAAATCAAACAATTTTTAATTAACTCAAAATTAAGTAAAATTTAAATCTAACTATTTCTAATTAACTTAAAATTAAATAAAATTTAAATCTAACTATTTTTAATTTACTCAAAATTAAATAAAAATTTAATCTAACTATTTTTAATTTACTCAAAATTAAGTAAAATTTAAATCTAACTATTTTTAATTAACTCAAAAGTAAATAAAATTTAAATCTAACTATTTTTAATTAACTCAAAATTAAGTTAAACTTTAATCTAATTATTTTTAATTAACTCGAATCTTAATTTAAATCTAACTATTTTTAATTAACTCAAAATTAAGTAAAATTTAAATCAAACAATTTTTAATAAACTCAAAATTAAATAAAATTAAAATCTAACTATTTTTAATTAACTCAAAAGTAAATAAAATTTGAATCTAACTATTTTTAATTAACTCAAAATTAAATAAAACTTAAATCTAACTTTTTTTAATTAACTCAAAAGTAAATTAAAATCTAACTATTTTTAATTAACTCAAAATTAAATTTAAATCTAACTATTTTTAATTAACTCAAAAGTAAATTTAAATCTAACTATTTTTAATTAACTCAAAATTAAATTTAAATCTAACTATTTTTAATTAACTCAAAATTAAATTTAAATCTAACTATTTTTAATTAACTCAAAATTACATTTAAATCTAACTATTTTTAATTAACTCAAAATTAAATTTAAATCTAACTATTTTTAATTAACTCAAAATTACATTTAAATCTAACTATTTTTAATTAACTCAAAATTAAATTTAAATCTAACTATTTTTAATTAACTCAAAATTAAATTTAAATCTAACTATTTTTAATTAACTCAAAATTAAATTTAAATCTAACTATTTTTATCTAACTCAAAATAAAATTTAAATCTTACTATTTTTAATTAACTCATTATTGAATCAAAATTTAAATCTAACTATTTTTAATTAACTCAAAATTAAGTTAAACTTTAATCTAATTATTTTTAATTAAATCAAAATAAAATTTAAATCTAACTATTTTTAATTAACTCAAAATTAAATTTAAATCTAACTATTTTTAATTAACTCAAAATTAAATTTAAATCTAACTATTTTTATCTAACTCAAAATAAAATTTAAATCTTACTATTTTTAATTAACTCATTATTGAATCAAAATTTAAATCTAACTATTTTTAATTAACTCAAAATTAAGTTAAACTTTAATCTAACTATTTTTAATTAAATCAAAATAAAATTTAAATCTAACTATTTTTAATTAACTCAAAATTAAATTTAAATCTAACTATTTTTAATTAACTCAAAATTACATTTAAATCTAACTATTTTTAATTAACTCAAAATTAAATTTAAATCTAACTATTTTTAATTAACTCAAAATTAAATTTAAATCTAACTATTTTTATCTAACTCAAAATAAAATTTAAATCTAACTATTTTTAATTTACACATTATTGAATCAAAATTTAAATCTAACTATTTTTAATTAACTCAAAAGTAAATAAAATTTAAATCTAACTATTTTTAATTAACTCAAAATTAAATAAAATTTAAATCTAACTATTTTTAATTAACTCAAAATTAAATAAAATTAAAATCTAACTATTTTTAAATAACTCAAAATTAAGTAAAACTTAAATCTAACTATTTTTAATTAACTCAAAATTAAGTAAAATTAAAATCTAACTTCTTTTAATTAACTCAAAATTAAGTAAAATTAAAATCTAACTATTTTTAATTTACTCAAAATAAATAAAATTTAAATCTAACTATTTCTAATTAACTTAAAATTAAATAAAATTTAAATCTAACTTTTTTTAATTAACTCAAAATTAAATAAAATTTAAATCTAACTATTTTTAATTAACTCAAAATTAAGTAAAATTTAAATCTAACTATTTTTAATTTACACATTATTGAATCAAAATTTAAATCTAACTATTTCTAATTAACTTAAAATTAAATAAAATATAAATCAAACAATTTTTAATTAACTCAAAATTAAGTAAAATTAAAATCTAACTATTTTTAATTAACTCAAAATTAAATTTAAATCTAACTATTTTTAATTAACTCAAAATTAAATTAAAATCTAACTATTTTTAATTAACTCAAAATTAAATAAAAATTAAATCTAACTATTTCTAATTAACTTAAAATTAAATAAAATATAAATCAAACAATTTTTAATTAACTCAAAATTAAGTAAAATTAAAATCTAACTATTTTTAATTAACTCAAAATTAAATAAAATTTAAATCTAACTATTTCTAATCAACTTAAAATTAAATAAAATATAAATCAAACTATTTTTAATTAACTCAAAATTAAGTAAAATTAAAATCTAACTATTTTTAATTAACTCAAAATTAAATTAAAATCTAACTATTTTTAATTAACTCAAAATTAAATTTAAATCTAACTATTTTTAATTAACTCAAAATTAAATAAAAATTAAATCTAACTATTTCTAATTAACTTAAAATTAAATAAAATATAAATCAAACAATTTTTAATTAACTCAAAATTAAGTAAAATTAAAATCTAACTATTTTTAATTAACTCAAAATTAAATTTAAATCTAACTATTTTTAATTAACTCAAAATTAAATTTAAATCTAACTATTTTTAATTAACTCAAAATTAAATTTAAATCTAACTATTTTTAATTTACACATTATTGAATCAAAATTTAAATCTAACTATTTCTAATCAACTTAAAATTAAATAAAATATAAATCAAACAATTTTTAATTAACTCAAAATTAAGTAAAATTAAAATCTAACTATTTTTAATTAACTCAAAATTACATTTAAATCTAACTATTTTTAATTAACGCAAAATTAAATAAAATTTAAATCTAACTATATTTAATTAACTCAAAATTAAGTAAAATTAAAATCTAATTATTTTTAATTAACTCGAATCTTAATTTAAATCTAACTATTTCTAATTAACTTAAAATTAAATAAAATTTAAATCTAACTATTTTTAATTAACTCAAAATTAAATAAAAATTTAATCTAACTATTTTTAATTAACTCAAAATTAAATAAAATTTAAATCTAACTATTTTTATTTTACACATTATTGAATCAAAATTTAAATCTAACTATTTTTAATTAACTCAAAAGTAAATAAAATATAAATCTAACTATTTTTAATTAACTCAAAAGTAAATAAAATTTGAATCTAACTATTTTTAATTAACTCAAAATTAAATAAAACTTAAATCTAACTATTTTTAATTTACACATTATTGAATCAAAATTTAAATCTAACTATTTCTAATTAACTCAAAATTAAATAAAATTTAAATCTAACTATTTTTAATTAACTCAAAAGTAAATAAAATTTAAATCTAACTATTTTTAATTAACTCAAAATTAAGTAAAATTAAAATCTAACTATTTTTAATTAACTCAAAAGTAAATAAAATTTAAATCTAACTATTTTTAAATAACTCAAAATTAAGTAAAACTTAAAATCTAACTATTTTTAATTTACTTAAAATTAAATTAAATTTAAATCTAACTATTTTTAATTAACTCAAAATTAAATTTAAATCTAACTATTTTTAATTAACTCAAAATTAAATTTGAATCTAACTATTTTTAATTAACTCAAAATTACATTTAAATCTAACTATTTTTAATTAACTCAAAATTAAATAAAATTTAAATCTAACTATTTTTAATTAACTCAAAATTAAGTTAAACTTTAATCTAATTATTTTTAATTAACTCGAATCTTAATTTAAATCTAACTATTTCTAATTAACTCAAAATTAAATAAAATTTAAATTTAACTATTTTCAATTAACTAAAAATTAAGTAAAATTTAAATCTAACTATTTTAATTAACTTAAAATTAAATAAAATTTAAATCTAACTATTTCTAATTAAATCAAAATAAAATTTAAATCTAACTATTTTCAATTAACTCAAAATTAAGTAAAATTTAAATCTAACTATTTTTAAATAACTCAAAATTAAGTTAAACTTTAATCTAATTATTTTTAATTAACTCGAATCTTAATTTAAATCTAACTATTTCTAATTAACTTAAAATTAAATAAAATTTAAATCTAACTATTTTTAATTTACTCAAAATTAAATAAAAATTTAATCTAACTATTTTTAATTAACTCAAAATTTAATAAAATTTAAATCTAACTATTTTTAATTTACACATTATTGAATCAAAATTTAAATCTAACTATTTCTAATTAACTTAAAATTAAATAAAATTTAAATCTAATTATTTTTAATTAACTCAAAATTAAATAAAAATTAAATCTAACTATTT
Organism: Loxodes magnus; assembly: GCA_946699065.1. Classification (NCBI taxonomy): domain Eukaryota; phylum Ciliophora; class Karyorelictea; order Loxodida; family Loxodidae; genus Loxodes; species Loxodes magnus. The sequence goes on along the minus strand of CAMPDV010000564.1, from coordinate 217,812 downwards.
TTAATTAACTCAAAATTAAATAAAATATAAATCAAACAATTTTTAATTAACTCAAAATTAAGTAAAATTTAAATCTAACTATTTCTAATTAACTTAAAATTAAATAAAATTTAAATCTAACTATTTTTAATTTACTCAAAATTAAATAAAAATTTAATCTAACTATTTTTAATTTACTCAAAATTAAGTAAAATTTAAATCTAACTATTTTTAATTAACTCAAAAGTAAATAAAATTTAAATCTAACTATTTTTAATTAACTCAAAATTAAGTTAAACTTTAATCTAATTATTTTTAATTAACTCGAATCTTAATTTAAATCTAACTATTTTTAATTAACTCAAAATTAAGTAAAATTTAAATCAAACAATTTTTAATAAACTCAAAATTAAATAAAATTAAAATCTAACTATTTTTAATTAACTCAAAAGTAAATAAAATTTGAATCTAACTATTTTTAATTAACTCAAAATTAAATAAAACTTAAATCTAACTTTTTTTAATTAACTCAAAAGTAAATTAAAATAAATCTAACTATTTTTAATTAACTCAAAATTAAGTAAAATTTAAATCTAACTATTTCTAATTAACTTAAAATTAAATAAAATTTAAATCTAACTATTTTTAATTTACTCAAAATTAAGTAAAACTTAAATCTAACTAATTTAAATTAACTCAAAATTAAGTAAAACTTAAATTTAACTATTTTGCATTAACTCAAAATTAAGTAAAATTAAATCTAACTATTTTCAATTAACTAAAAATTAAGTAAAATTTAAATCTAACTATTTTTAATTTACTCAAAATTAAGTAAAACTTATATCTAACTATTTTTAATAAACTCAAAAGTAAATAAAATTTAAATCTAACTATTTTTAATTAACTCAAAATTAAATAAAATTTAAATCTAACTTTTTTTAATTAACTCAAAAGTAAATAAAATATAAATCTAACTATTTTTAAATAACTCAAAATTAAGTTAAACTTTAATCTAATTATTTTTAATTAACTCGAATCTTAATTTAAATCTAAATATTTTTAATTAACTCATTATTGAATCAAAATTTAAATCTAACTATTTTAATTAACTCAAAATTAAATTTAAATCTAACTATTTTTAATTAACTCAAAATTAAATTTAAATCTAAATATTTTAATTAACTCAAAATTAAATTTAAATCTAACTATTTTTAATTAACTCAAAATTAAATTTAAATCTAACTATTTTTAATTAACTCAAAATTAAATTTAAATCTAACTATTTTTAATTAACTCAAAATTAAATTTAAATGTAACTATTTTTAATTATCTCAAAATTAAATTTAAATCTAACTATTTTTAATTAACTCAAAATTAAATTTAAATCTAACTATTTTTAATTAACTTAAAATTAAATTTAAATCTAACTATTTTAATTAACTCAAATTTAAATTTAAATCTAACTATTTTTAATTATCTCAAAATTACATTTAAATCTAACTATTTTTAATTAACTCAAAATTAAATTTAAATCTAACTATTTTTAATTAACTCGAATCAAAATTTAAATCTAACTATTTTTAATTAACTCAAAATTAAATTTAAATCTTACTATTTTAATTAACTCAAAATTAAATTTAAATCTAACTATTTTTAATTAACTCAAAATTAAATTTAAATCTAACTATTTTTAATTAACTCAAATTTAAATTTAAATCTAACTATTTTTAATTAACTCAAAATAAAATTTAAATCTTACTATTTTAATTAACTCAAATTTAAATTTAAATCTAACTATTTAAATTAACTCAAAATTAAATTTAAATCTAACTATTTTTAATTAACTCAAAATTAAATTTAAATCTAACTATTTTTAATTAACTCAAAATTAAATTTAAATGTAACTATTTTTAATTAACTCAAAATTAAATTTAAATCTAAATATTTTAATTAACTCAAAATTAAATTTAAATCTAACTATTTTTAATTAACTCAAAATTAAATTTAAATCTAACTATTTAAATTAACTCAAAATTAAATTTAAATCTAACTATTTTTAATTAACTCAAAATTAAATTTAAATCTAACTATTTAAATTAACTCAAAATTAAATTTAAATCTAACTATTTTTAATTAACTCAAAATTAAATTTAAATCTAACTATTTAAATTAACTCAAAATTAAATTTAAATCTAACTATTTTTAATTAACTCAAAATTAAATTTAAATCTAACTATTTTTAATTAACTCAAAATTAAATTTAAATGTAACTATTTTTAATTAACTCAAAATTAAATTTAAATCTAAATATTTTAATTAACTCAAAATTAAATTTAAATCTAACTATTTTTAATTAACTCAAAATTAAATTTAAATCTAACTATTTTTAATTAACTCAAAATTAAATTTAAATCTAACTATTTAAATTAACTCAAAATTAAATTTAAATCTAACTATTTTTAATTAACTCAAAATTAAATTTAAATCTAACTATTTAAATTAACTCAAAATTAAATTTAAATCTAACTATTTTTAATTAACTCAAAATTAAATTTAAATCTAACTATTTAAATTAACTCAAAATTAAATTTAAATCTAACTATTTTTAATTAACTCAAAATTAAATTTAAATCTAACTATTTTTAATTAACTCAAAATTAAATTTAAATCTAACTATTTTAATTAACTCAAAATTAAATTTAAATCTAACTATTTTTAATTAACTCAAAATTAAATTTAAATCTAACTATTTTTAATTAACTCAAAATTAAATTTAAATCTAACTATTTTTAATTAACTCAAAATTAAATTTAAATCTAAATATTTTAATTAACTCAAAATTAAATTTAAATCTAACTATTTTTAATTAACTCAAAATTAAATTTAAATCTTACTATTTTAATTAACTCAAAATTAAATTTAAATCTAACTATTTTTAATTAACTCAAAATTAAATTTAAATCTAACTATTTTTAATTAACTCAAAATTAAATTTAAATCTAAATATTTTAATTAAATCAAAATTAAATTTAAATCTAACTATTTTAATTAACTCAAAATTAAATTTAAATCTAACTATTTTTAATTATCTCAAAATTAAATTTAAATCTAACTATTTTTAATTAACTCAAAATTAAATTTAAATCTAAATATTTTAATTAAATCAAAATTAAATTTAAATCTAACTATTTTTAATTAACTCAAAATTAAATTTAAATCTAACTATTTTTAATTAACTCAAAATTAAATTTAAATCTAACTATTTTGATTAACTCAAAATTAAATTTAAATCTAACTATTTTTAATTAACTCAAAATTAAATTTAAATCTAACTATTTTTAATTAACTCAAAATTAAATTTAAATCTAACTATTTTTAATTAACTCAAAATTAAATTTAAATCTAACTATTTTTAATTAACTTAAAATTAAATTTAAATCTAACTATTTTAATTAACTCAAAATTAAATTTAAATCTAACTATTTTTAATTAACTCAAAATTAAATTTAAATCTAACTATTTTTAATTAACTCAAAATTAAATTTAAATCTAACTATTTTTAATTAACTCAAAATTAAATTTAAATCTAACTATTTTTAATTAACTCAAAATTAAATTTAAATCTAACTATTTTTAATTAACTCAAAATTAAATTTAAATCTAACTATTTTTAATTAACTCAAAATTAAATTTAAATCTAACTATTTTTAATTAACTCAAAATTAAATTTAAATCTAACTATTTTTAATTAACTCAAAATTAAATTTAAATCTAACTATTTTTAATTAACTCAAAATTAAATTTAAATCTAAATATTTTAATTAACTCAAAATTAAATTTAAATCTAACTATTTTTAATTAACTCAAAATTAAATTTAAATCTAACTATTTTAATTAACTCAAAATTAAATTTAAATCTAACTATTTTTAATTAACTCAAAATTAAATTTAAATCTAACTATTTTTAATTAACTCAAAATTAAATTTAAATCTAAATATTTTAATTAAATCAAAATTAAATTTAAATCTAACTATTTTAATTAACTCAAAATTAAATTTAAATCTAACTATTTTTAATTATCTCAAAATTAAATTTAAATCTAACTATTTTTAATTAACTCAAAATTAAATTTAAATCTAAATATTTTAATTAAATCAAAATTAAATTTAAATCTAACTATTTTTAATTAACTCAAAATTAAATTTAAATCTAACTATTTTTAATTAACTCAAAATTAAATTTAAATCTAACTATTTTGATTAACTCAAAATTAAATTTAAATCTAACTATTTTTAATTAACTCAAAATTAAATTTAAATCTAACTATTTTTAATTAACTCAAAATTAAATTTAAATCTAACTATTTTTAATTAACTCAAAATTAAATTTAAATCTAACTATTTTTAATTAACTTAAAATTAAATTTAAATCTAACTATTTTAATTAACTCAAAATTAAATTTAAATCTAACTATTTTTAATTAACTCAAAATTAAATTTAAATCTAACTATTTTTAATTAACTCAAAATTAAATTTAAATCTAACTATTTTTAATTAACTCAAAATTAAATTTAAATCTAACTATTTTTAATTAACTCAAAATTAAATTTAAATCTAACTATTTCTAATTAAATCAAAATTAAATTTAAATCTAACTATTTTAATTAACTCAAAATTAAATTTAAATCTAACTATTTTTAATTAACTCAAAATTAAATTTAAATCTAACTATTTTTAATTATCTCAAAATTAAATTTAAATCTAACTATTTTTAATTAACTCAAAATTAAATTTAAATCTAAATATTTTAATTAAATCAAAATTAAATTTAAATCTAACTATTTTTAATTAACTCAAAATTAAATTTAAATCTAACTATTTTTAATTAACTCAAAATTAAATTTAAATCTAAATATTTTTAATTAACTCAAAATTAAATTTAAATCTAACTATTTTGATTAACTCAAAATTAAATTTAAATCTAACTATTTTTAATTAACTCAAAATTAAATTTAAATCTAACTATTTTAATTAAATCAAAATTAAATTTAAATGTAACTATTTTTAATTAACTCAAAATTAAATTTAAATCTAACTATTTTTAATTAACTCAAAATTAAATTTAAATCTAACTATTTTTAATTAACTCAAAATTAAATTTAAATCTAACTATTTTAATTAACTCAAAATTAAATTTAAATCTAACTATTTTTAATTATCTCAAAATTAAATTTAAATCTAACTATTTTTAATTAACTCAAAATTAAATTTAAATCTAAATATTTAAATTAACTCAAAATTAAATTTAAATCTAACTATTTTAATTAACTCAAAATTAAATTTAAATCTAACTATTTTTAATTAACTCAAAATTAAATTTAAATCTAACTATTTTAATTAACTCAAAATTAAATTTAAATCTAACTATCTTTAATTAACTCAAAATTAAATTTAAATCTAACTATTTAAATTAACTCAAAATTAAATTTAAATCTAACTATTTTTAATTAACTCAAAATTAAATTTAAATCTAAATATTTTTAATTAACTCAAAATTAAATTTAAATCTAACTATTTTGATTAACTCAAAATTAAATTTAAATCTAACTATTTTTAATTAACTCAAAATTAAATTTAAATCTAACTATTTTTAATTAACTCAAAATTAAATTTAAATCTAACTATTTTTAATTAACTCAAAATTAAATTTAAATCTAACTATTTTTAATTAACTTAAAATTAAATTTAAATCTAACTATTTTAATTAACTCAAAATTAAATTTAAATCTAACTATTTTTAATTAACTCAAAATTAAATTTAAATCTAACTATTTTAATTAACTCAAAATTAAATTTAAATCTAACTATTTTTAATTAACTCAAAATTAAATTTAAATCTAACTATTTTTAATTAACTCAAAATTAAATTTAAATCTAAATATTTTAATTAAATCAAAATTAAATTTAAATCTAACTATTTTTAATTAACTCAAAATTAAATTTAAATCTAACTATTTTAATTAACTCAAAATTAAATTTAAATCTAACTATTTTTAATTATCTCAAAATTAAATTTAAATCTAACTATTTTTAATTAACTCAAAATTAAATTTAAATCTAAATATTTTAATTAAATCAAAATTAAATTTAAATCTAACTATTTTTAATTAACTCAAAATTAAATTTAAATCTAACTATTTTTAATTATCTCAAAATTAAATTTAAATCTAACTATTTTTAATTAACTCAAAATTAAATTTAAATCTAACTATTTTTAATTAACTCAAAATTAAATTTAAATCTAACTATTTTTAATTAACTTAAAATTAAATAAAATTTAAATCTAACTATTTTTAATTAACTTAAAATTAAATAAAATTTAAATCTAACTATTTCTAATTAAATCAAAATTAAATTTAAATCTAACTATTTTAATTAACTCAAAATTAAATTTAAATCTAACTATTTTTAATTAACTCAAAATTAAATTTAAATCTAACTATTTTTAATTAACTCAAAATTAAATTTAAATCTAACTATTTTAATTAACTCAAAATTAAATTTAAATCTAACTATTTTTAATTAACTCAAAATTAAATTTAAATCTTACTATTTTTAATTAACTCAAAATTAAATTTAAATGTAACTATTTTTAATTAACTCAAAATTAAATTAAAATCTAACTATTTTAATTAACTCAAAATTAAATTTAAATCTAACTATTTTAATTAACTCAAAATTAAATTTAAATGTAACTATTTTTAATTAACTCAAAATTAAATTTAAATCTAACTATTATTAATTAATTTATTTTTAATTTTACAATTAATTTTCTTCTGCTTTTTTTATTGGTTTCGATAATTTGATTATAAAATTTTTTTATGTTTTAAAAAATTTTTTCTTCATTTATTTTGTAATGACATCATTTTCTGTTTAATTAATTTTGTCTTTTTTTAATTTCTATTATTTTAAATTCATTGTTATTATTTCACGTAATAATGTCTGAATTTATTTTTATTTACTATTTTTTTTTTTTTATATATCTTTATTAAGCTTGTTACTTAACATTATTCATGAAAAAATTTTTTATACAGTTATATAAATTGTATTCTTACTCAGTAATCGTAAAGATTTGTTAAAGAAAAATTTATTCTACTATTATTTGTATTTTTTTAAATATTTATCTTGTTGATTATTAATTTACATTAATTCTTGTTTATTTAATTTAAAATTTCTCTATTGAGAAATTAGTTAATAAATTATTATTTTTTTAAATTTTTATTATTTTATATTTTTAAATTTCTATCAAAAATCTTTTAGAAAAAAACTTTACTGAAATATGAATCTGAATTTCATTTATTCCTATTTAATTACTTTTATATAATATATTTATTGAGTTATGTTTGCAGGAATCATTTATAAATAAAATGCATGCTTCTTTCATGAAATTGAGTGTTATACATTTTTTTTTTCATTTATAAAGAAAGACTAAAGAGAAATTTTTTAACATATTTTAATGAAAATAAAGCTCTAAGACTTTAATAAGTTAAATAGAAGACTAATTCATTGATATAATTTATATGTCGAAAATAAAAAAAAAACTAAAGGTTGAATAAATATTTTTTATTATTATATTTGAACTAATATTCTAATTAAAACATAAGAAATTTCAAATATACTTAATTAAAGATATTTACTTTTTGATTAAAGTAATAAAAATAAATTTATTTAGAGCTTTAAATATAATGTTCTTACATCCCTAAGTTAAACTTTAACTATAACTGATATTTTATATAATTAAAAAATTAAGATTTTATCATTTTTTAATTCAGAAGAAGCTTAAGCATCTCAAAACAGGTTTGAAAGTTAACTATATGAAGTGGTTTTAATTTTCTAATTATTCTGTTAACTTAATAATAATTATATCTAAAAGACAATATGAGAATTATAACTCTAAAGAAAATAATAGAGCTATATTAATCTATTAAGCTAGCTAAATTTAAAAAAGTAAGAGATATTTTAAAAGATAACAACTAAAAGTTGTTTTGCTATCTTTCTTATTTCTATCTGAGTAAAAATAAATAAATTAGTTAGTTATCCTAAAATAATTTTTACTAAATGCCTCTTATGAAATATATCTTAGCTTTACAATTATTTCAATTTTAAGTATTCAATAATAAAAATAGAATGCTTGACAAACCATAATTGAAATTAGTTGAATAAAAGTATTTTAATTAATTAAAATTATACATTCTAGATATTAAAAAATAATTTGAAACTTCATTAATTTTAGTAAATAAAAAATTAAATTTTAGAGGTAAAATTTAAAATTGCTTCTATAAAGATAAGTATAAAAAATCAAGTTAAATATATTTTAATTTTAAAATTTATGAATTTTAGAATGAATCTAGTGATATAAGTAGCATTACTGTGAGCAAATGCAATCAGTTCACTTTTTTATATTTCTCTTGCGTAAATCTTTTAATTACTTTAATTATTCAATAAATTCTTTAATTATTTATTTAATGAAAAAAATATTTCGTATAATTTGAATACTTAGTTTAAATATTAATCTAAGAATCCTTATTTTATGAAATTTTTTAAACTCTAAATTATTTTATAAAGTTTTTAACTTATTTCGTAATAAATTTAAAATACATTTGTATTTATATGTTTTAACAAATTTAATTATTAAAAATTAAAAAATTGTTAAAAATGCATAACTATAATGTATTTTTATAGATAGAATAGCCATTTAAATTTAAAATAATATTCTCTTAAAGAGAAATAGTTAGAATGCTATATTGATAATAATGTTATTTTTAATTATCTAGCAGATTTAGAAATAATAGCATTATTTAATTATTAAACTTATTTTTCTTCATTTATTTAATACTACTAATATAACTAATATCTATTCTTTCTATAGAAGATCCATAATCTAAGTATTTAAGTTAAGTTAATTTAATAATAAAGTTTCATTTTATGTTCTTAATAAATAGAGGTTTTGCTTATATGATGATACTATTTTATGTAAGTTATTACTTATGCTTGGTAGCTTATTTAATTATTATCATTTTAAGCTCTATTTTTTATTAAAAATGACAACGGTGGGATTTGAAGCAAAGCCCCGAAAGACTAGCGCCTTAGACCACTCGGCCACACTGTCTGTTATTAATAGGATATTTGCTTCTTTAAATATTCTAACTTAGAAACTAATTAATTATATACAAGGTTACTTATAAATTGTTATTATTATAATAAGCATTCTTTATCTTAAAAACTTAAACCTTTATGCTTATCAAGTTAGTAAATAAATAGTTCAATTAAAGAAAACTTTTAATTGATAACACTTATATCTAAAAGCTATTTTACTCTAAAAAGTTTGAACATCCTTATATTTTTATTCTTCTTTGAAATTAAATGAATAACCTTAATTAGCTTTTTAAATGCTAATATAATAATATTGCTAATTTAATAATTATTAAGTTTCTTATTCTATTAGAGTATATATCCTTAAGCTGCTAAATATTTCTGAAATAGATATTTTAATAGTTAAATTATTATATAGAAACTACTTCAACTGCTTACTTTTAACGATTCTTAAGAACTAAATTTCAAATTTATTTGGTCTTATTAAAATACTCTATTCATTAATTAAAAATCACTTTAATTTATAAAGAAAGCCTGTTTCTCTAATTTAAGCAGATACTTCACTAAAATAAAGTTCTAAACATAAGTGTATTAATTAATATAATTAAATTTGTTTAATGTTTAAGTTATATATCTAGATATCTAAAGCTTAAGTTTATTAAATTACTTACTAGCTTATTAATAATTATTTAGAGTTTAGTTTATTTTAATATCGCACTGTTTCTTAAAATTATAAAACAAATAGACTCTTAAATTATTAATTTCCTTTTACTTTTAGTTTTTTTCAGTTTGATAGATTAAGTTTTTTTTATAGTAGAATAAATATAATAAAAGCTTAGAAAGAATTAAAATATAGATATAATATAATATTAAGCTATTAATTATTGAGTTAGGAGATTTATAGCTTTATTACTATATTGTATTTAAAATAAACTATTATACAATTATTATATCTACTAATAAACATCTAACTAACTTTTAAAACTACATTTAACTATTATTTCAGCTAAAACTTTAATAGATTTATAAAAAGCAAGAGTATTTAACTTTTTACTAGAACTAATTATTTTAAAACCTTATAACTATATTATATTCTAATTGTAGTAAAATAAATAGTTAATATGATATTTAATAACTTTAAATCTAATTAAATATTAGTTTAATAAAGGATATATAATTTAAATTATATAATCTTAGTTATTAAATTAAATTAAATAATGTTCGCCTTTCAGCTTAATAAAATAATTTTTATGATATCACTCTCATTCTGAAACTCTTAGGTCTTCATTATTGTTTTGATTTGATTTTTTTTAGTTTAGTTTCTCTTCTTCTTGTATCTTTGTTCATTCTAAAAATAATTATTTTAAGTCTTCTTTATTCAAATAATCTTAGATATATTGTAAATAAAAAATAATAATTATATATTTCTATTAGTTAACTTTATGAGATAAATATCTCTTTCATTTACAAATTATTAGACAATGCTTGCTAGTTATATTTAAGATTTTATTAATTTAAACTTTATCTATAATTAAAGATATTTCTTAGCTTTATCTAATTTTAGTTTCAAAGTTTATCAAAGTTATCAATGAACCTTATAATGATATTCTATTGATTAAAGTTTAGAAATAAATTTATTTAATTAAGCTTATTGTTTATAAATTCTATTTTTTGTAAAAGAGTTATAAATAGATAAAGAGCTTTATCTTATTACAAAAAGTTTATATTAAAAAAGAAATAACAACCAAATCATTATATCTATACCAGATGCTTATTATAAATTGTTTTTATTTAAAAAATAAAGATTATTTTTACATTTTAAGCTATAGAAAATAGATTAAGCAATTTTATAGCTTCTTTTTATTAAGAAAAAGTGATTTTTATTCTTAAAGTAAAAATGCTATTATAAATGATATAATTTCAATGTATCTGAAACATTTTATTAATTTTATTTAAAATTTTAATTTTAATCTTTTCAATGAAAACTCAGATACCTTACATTAATTTAAAAATATGGGAAATACTTTTATTTAATAATCTTTATATATTATTCATATAATATCTATTATAAGATTCATTAATATTTATTTCAACTAATTTGATCATGTCTTATCTTTTATTTAAGTCAAATCTAAATTATAAAATTTAAATTATTTTTTAAATATGATTGAATTAAATATTCTGGTTATTGGTATATCATTACTTATATTTTAAATAGGTAAAATATAAGTAAAAATTAAGTCTAATTATATATGTGTTTCATGTAAATAAATATATAATACATTTCTTTAATTTATTAGTTAATATTACCTAATAATTTATCATCTAAAATCTTTATAAGCCTATTTATTTGTACCATCTATTAAATGCTTTTTTCTTCTTCTAATATATTATGATTCTCATTAAAATTAAAGTTAAACTAAATATATTGCGAACATAACTATTAAATGATTAATAAATCTTTTTGTTGTCATTTTTTAAATAAATTATTTAACTTTTAGATATAATTTAAAGAAAACTAGGCATTATATGCCTCTTTCTTAAAATTAAAGTGAATAAGGTGATGAGAATAAAAAATTATAAGGTTAAATAGTAATTTAAAAATGTATATTTATTCTAAGAATTTGGGGGTGAAATGGCTCTATTCACTTATAAGATACCTCTAAAAAATAGTTTACTTTATATATATCTTTTATTTACCAAATATTTGGAAAGATTGTTGTCTTATCTACATAATTTTGAATTTGAATAAAATTAAAAAAAGCACTAATAGCTAATTTATTTAAATATAGATTAATTCTGCTTTAGGTATAAAATATTTGCAAATAGATTATTAATATCTTCTAATTAAAAATGCTTCGAAGTTATTTGCAAATAAATGATGAATCAAAATATTAATTAAAGAGATGTTTAAAGTTTAAAATGATATATGCTTAGAATTATATAATTTAATAAAAGACCTAATGAAGCAGACACTAATATATAATGATTCATAACTCTAGCTTTAGTTGATTGACTATTGTATATTTTATAAAATATAATAATTTCTTAATCTTCTTAGTTAATTTATAATAAATCTTAAAGCTTGTTTATTCCTATTGCTATAATTTATTAATTTAAATCTTTTAAGTTATTATTTTGCTTTGTAAATTCTAATATAATGCATAGTTAAATATGCTTTTTGTCTATTTAAGGCTAAAAGGATAAAATATAAGAGTCATTAGATTCTAGAATTAAGTTTAGCTATTTTCTAATTTTTATCTAAATAGGATGATCCTAATTGTATTATAGCTTGATATTTTTAATTTCCCTCTTTTAAACTTAAAATTCTTAAATAAATGTAAAGAGTAGATTTTCTTAATGAGATACATGCTTAAAAGAATTGAATTACATTCTAAATAAAAATGAAGCAATTAAGTAAATAAATTCTAAATAGGTAGTAGTTTCTAAAAGTTAGATAATATTAGATAACTCTATGAATTATAGGTAACTATAAGTAGCATTGTATATAATAACTAATGATATCTAAATAGTTTAGATATCTGCTTTATATAATGATAGAATTAGCTTTAGAAGTAGATTAGAGTAATTAATAGTAAATTAGATAAATGCATATAATATAACTCTAAGAATTTAATATAAATGCAAGTATATTCAATAAACCATTTCATTATTCTCTTTATTAGAATCTTTAAAACTTAACTTATAACTATTTACTATCTTATAAGCACAAGCTCTTGATTCTAATATCAACGTAAGTACTAATTCTAGAAATTAGCTAGACACTATTAAATTAGTAGTTATAATATTAAATTAATATTAAGCTTTATTTTTATTATCTATTTCCAAAGCTAGTTATATTATTAATATTATACTATTTATTACTTAAATCTAATTATATTCAGCAATAAATTAAATATTACTATCTTTCTTAGGAGATAAAGATAGTAACTAAAGAAGCTTAGCTAATTATACCAAAATACCATACTAGCAATATCAAAACCTATCTAACTTACCTTTGCATAATTTCCTTAATTAAAATATAAAGATATTATACTAAGAATAATTAAGGCTAATACCTTTATACTATTAGTTTAATCATAAGAGATCTAGTTTATTAAAATGAAGGCTACTAGTATAATTATTATTAAGTTAAGGTTATTTTGACTTTAATATATAAATTAAATATATCAAATGAATAATTATTTTACAAATAAACCATAGAGTAAAAATACTTAAGATATATAAACATTTAGCGAATCTTTAAATTTAAATTATATTCCTTAAGCAATATTTAATTATTAACTTGGGCTTTTTATTTAAATTTGTACTTAAAAGATAGGATTTAAATAAATCAAATTAAGTCCATTGCCTAACTTCTACCTAAAAGAAAATTGAACATGTTAAAGGATCTTTAACTGAAGCCTATGTAATTACCGTCATATTTCTGTCTAAATGAATATAATGTCTGAAAAATCCTTCCGTACTTACTTTTATCAAGCCTGCTTCTGAGTAACCTATGAACTTATTATTTGAAGAATTTTTATCGAAAGATTTATACCAACTCTAGGAGTAAACTGAAACTTAATTTGCACAGAAAATTATTTTTTAAACTAAGTACAAATTCGTTTTTTCCTGTAGAAAGTTACGCTCTTAAAATGTAGCTTTTTCGATAAATCTGTTATCAGTTCTTAATCCAGCTAGAACTGAAACTTTAGGACCTCATCCTGAACCATAACTATCAAAAATAGTTCCTGAAAAAGCACCAGTCATAACTAAATTTTTGGTGATATATCCTGCATCATATGAGCCTCCATCAATCGAAAACGCTGCATATAGTCTATCATTGCTATCTAAAGTAAATGCTAAACCTCTACAATCAGCTGGACTTGAATCTAAGAAAGTTTTGTACAGTTCATTTTCTTAACTATCTACTTTCCTAATTCAGCAATCTTAATTATTAGAACTAATTTATGAATACCCTACTTCATAAACATTTCCATTTGTATCTCTCATAGATTTGTACTAAGTCTTTCTTAAGTATAGCTTTACTTTTCCATAAAGAACTTATCTATTCTGCGACTTTGAGAAAAGCCTATAATAGCCAATATCAGTAAGAAGGAAATTTTAATTTATACATGTTAAGTACCAAAGTGAATTTATATAGTTTGGAGTAATTTTAAATAACTACTTAAGCTATTAAAAGAGTTACTTTAAATAATAAAAGAATAATTGAAATTATTTGAAAGTTAACTCTATTATTAAATTAAAATATTAAATTGCTTGATAGATAATTAAATTGTAATATTAAGAATCTTTTTTTTAACTTTAATATCGAAACGTTAATTTAATAGCGAAGCATACATCTAGCAGTGCATAATAAAGAAATAAAATAAAATAAAATAAATATTACTAAGTATTTTCGTAATATCGAAAAGAAACTTTAAAGTAATAAATTAAGTTAATAAAATAAAAATTTTGCTTTATTTATTATTTGTTGCCAAATAGCTCTAATAAATTTTAGAGTATAAATATAACCTAATTTTCTATTTTTATCTTGCTTATAAACATTTTCTTTATATTTTCACTATTTGATCCTCTTTTCTTACTTTCTTTACTTTCCATTCTTCAAAAAGATCTTGTAATTTAAATTTTAGTTGTTAAATTATTATTCATTTTTACTATTAATAACATCACTCTCACAGGAATATAAACCTTTAAAAAATTTAATCAAAGTTTTATCTAAATAGTATTAATAAATTTAGATAAATAAATTTCTTATCTATAACTAAAAATTATTATTATACTTTTAAAATTTAAAAATAAAATAAATTATTAAGCCAATCACAAACCTTCCATAATAAATAATTATCACATTTAAAAGTAGCTAAAATATAAAAAAAATAAAATAAGGAATAAATATAACTTTATGAATTTAATTAATTTAAGCTACTATTTGTAAGCTTAATATTTATTTATCAATCTGATTATTTATAATTTCTATAATTTTAGTTATCACGATTTATTTAAGTCTATGTAGATTTAATTATTTTCTTATGAAAACTAGTATTAAAACAGATAGTAAATATCGTCTGCTTTATATTATCATTATAATCTTCATACACTTTGTTTCGTAGCTTAAATAAGGTATATAAACAAAATATATGATTGATAATGTTAGTTGTAAATAAAACATGCAAGTTAAATTAAATAATCAGGAAAACCAAATAAAATGAATTTCATTTTTATATTTTCTTCCAATATTTATTAAAATAAGCTTAATAATGAATTATTCTAAATTTCTATGCTAATTTTAGGATTTTATTAATTAAAACAAAATAAATCTATATAAAATGAGAAATTTATAGTAATAGATTCAAATAGCATTCTATTATAGAATGAATGTAGAAATTTATAATTTCGATTTAATTGAAAAAAATCCAAATTTATTATGTAATAACTATGTTTAATTTTTTTTGAAAAAGTAATTAAGCAATACAATTAAGAAAATTACTTAAAGATAAAATATAAAGCATACTTAGTAAAATTTTATAAACTACCAAGAAGGTATTTAGAATGCTTATAAAGCTAATAAATATTATTATATATATTTTTTAAATTAATTATTATATGGCTTTATTAGTCTTATATGTTTCTCTTATTTTAATTAAAAATTTTATTTTAATTCAGTTAAATTAAATTTTATTTTTTTGTTTAAGTTTTTATCTTTTTTAATCTTATTAAATTATTTTTCTTATTTTAGAATATCTATATTTTATTTTAGTTTTATATTTTTTTATTATTTTTTATATTTTTTTAAGTATATTTTTATTTATTATTTTCATTTTTATATTTATTAGCATAATATTTTATCTTTTGCTTTATTTTTTATTTTAATATTAATTAATTTTTTTAATTATTTTTTTTTACAATTATTTCATTTTAAGTTTACTTCTTAGGATGGTTTAATTTTATTATTATAATAAATTTTTTTTCAAATTGTATCTTAGTTTATTTCTCTAATTTTTTAAATAAATTATATCTTATAAATTTAAATATTTTTTTAATTTTTAAACAAGAAAATTTAACTATCTAATTTTAGATAATTTATTTTATTATTGTTTGTTATTGAATAATTTCCATAAATAAATAAAAATTTTTATGTATGAAATTTTTTTTGTTAATTAGGTTTAAGTATAAAAGTTTTTTCAGATTATTAAAGATTTTTTATTCTTTATTTTTTTTATAATTTACGTTATATATTAATAAAAAAAAATTTACTTTTTTTTGTTAAATTTTAAATAAAAAGATTTTTTTAAATATTTTAATTTTATATTACATAAATATCCTATATATTTTCATTCTTTTAAAATTATAAAAAATTAATTTGTATTTAATTAATATAAGAATTGTTTTTGTATTTATAAAAAAATTTGTAGATTTTTTTTATTTATAATTTAAAGTATATTCTTATTTTTTTATTAATTTTAAATTTTATGTTTAGTGTCTTTATTTTTTAATAATTTTTTTTATTTTATTTATCTCAAATAATAATTGAATTTTTAATTAAAATTTATAAATTATTTTAAATTTTTTTAAAAAAATTTCAGTATTCATGTTAAATATTTTTATCTAATAGTTATCAAGTTTTTTAATTTTTCTTATCAAATATATTTTAATCAAAATTAAATATTAATTTTGATAAATTCTTATTTTTAATTAATATTTATTTTTTATCAATTTTATTTTCATTGTAATATATGGTATTTATTGAGAAACTTTTTTTAATTCAATTATAAGTAATGGATTTAACTGTCTGTTAAAGATGTAAAAAAGATTTTGACTAAAATCAAAGATAGCCAAAAGAATTACAATGTGGTTGTGTTCGTTGCAATAAATGTCTTTAAAAGTTCGCTTAAGAAACTGATACAATTAAATGTCAGATTCACAACAAAAAAGTAAGTATAGAGGAACACAATTTATTGAATTTTGACATAAAAGATTATTTCAAATAATAGCTGAATAAGTTTGAACATTAAGCCAATCTAATCCAATTAATTAAAGACTTATCGGGACAAGCCAACATCTAAAAAGCAAGTATCATAAGTATCAAGAAAACATGTGTAGATTTTCAATAGATCTTTAGCAAAATTGTAAAACAAGTTACGTGAATACTATGTTAAAGAGAAATTATTGAACGTTAGAAAATCGTAACTGAAATAGAGTAAGCCTTAAGAAAGATAAATACCTTAAGTGAAAAGTACAAGCAAATAAAGACTTAAAAGATGGTAACCAGTTAGGAATTCAATCGTAGTATAAATGCATTGAATGAGGTATAAAAGGATCTTGAAGGATAGTAAAATGAAATGCAAAGAGTTAGTTCTTTAAGTTACTAAGACGCCAGCCAAAACTAAAAATCAATTTCAGAAATTTCATTCAAGGTCTTTTAGGAGATTATGAGTATGAATCCTGAATAAAGATAAAATATGTAAGATTTTTCAGTTGTAATAAGAAAGTACATAGATTTAAAAATCCAACTCTAGTAAAATCAGTCATAAGAAGTTAGACAACCTTATGAAGAAGCCAAAAGATAAATATAAGGACAGCAAGTATTTTAATCAATTAAGCCAAAAGTTCCAGAATAAATTTAAGTAGCTTAAATCTTAATGTAGCCTCTTTCAGAAAAAAAAATAGAAAGTATTCAAAACCTTTAGAACATTCTCAACGAATTCCAAAATAAACAAATAGACATGAATACAATCTTAAGCAATCCTTTGAATCTAATTAGTATCTGCCAAAAATAATTAATTCTTTTTGATTTAATATAATTAAAATCCGAGAAGAAATAGCAATAAATGTTGCAGATTTTGAATCTTTCTAAGAACTAACCAAAAATACAATTTGCAGCAGCCAATTCCTTGACGTTATTGAATTTCATGAACTACAATTTCGCTTAATAAAACTTCTCAAATACTGACTTAACTAACGCAGATCTATCTGACACCACCTTCACAAATTGCAACTTCTAAAACTCCAACCTAACATCAACCAACCTTCGAAATTCTAAGTTCATCAACTGTGACCTCTCCAACGCTAACCTTACCTCAATCTCATCGGAACTCCCTCACATTTTCACTGGACACTCCAACTCAGTCACCTCCGTGGCCATCTCACCTAACTCTAACTTAATCCTTTCTGGATCATACGACAAAACTCTAAGACTCTACAACATAGCCACAGGTACCTGTAAGACCATGAGTGGTCACACACATTATGTATATGCTGTGGCTATATCCAGTGATTCAGAGTTCATCGTATCGGGAAGTTATGATTAGACGGTGAGACTATGGGACGTCAAGACAGGTACCTGTAAGACCATGAGTGTCACACTAGTTATGTATTATCTGTGGCTATATCCAGTGATTCAGAGTTCATCGTATCGGGAAGTGCAGATAATACGGTGAGACTATCGGACGTCAAGACAGGTACCTGTAAGACCATGAGTGGTCACACTAGTTATGTATCATCTGTGGCTATATCCAGTGATTCAGAGTTCATCGTATCGGGAAGTGATGATAAGACGGTGAGACTATGGGACGTCAAGACAGGTACCTGTAAGACCATGAGTGGTCACACTAATTATGTATCATCTGTGGCTATATCAAGTGATTCCACTTACATCATATCTGGATCGGGTGACTCAACTATTCGTTTATGGAACTCTCGAACTCTGTCTTGTACAAAGGTCTTATCGGGACACACCTCTTATGTCGCTTCGGTAATATTCTCGAGCAACAACAAGTATATCTTATCTGGATCTGAGGACAAGACCATAAGAATATGAAATACCAATAATGGACAATGTGTATGTATCTTAAATAATTCTGACTATGCAGGAAGTTTATCATTATCTAGGGACAACAATTGGTTGGTATCGAGTACAGGTGATAAGATTTTTGGAAGTTCAACTGAGGACTATGTCATTCGAAGATGGAATATAGGAAGGATATTGAATGGAGAATAAACAACTAACTAATAACAGGTAAGTTCAAATCTACCAATAATTATATAGACTGACTGGAACAAGGTATATGCTAAATATGGATTGCGATTTTAGAATTGCGTAATGAATAATACTATTATGAGTGTGGAGGACAGATAGAAATACATCAAGTGATCTATTGGGAGTTAAACTTCTTAAACTAATTAATTTTTACATTTAAGAATTTTAAAATTTTCTAAGTCTTTATTCTAATTAAGTATGTTCTTACTCTTAATATTATTATTAAAACTAAAGTTTAAATTTTTAAAGTTATTAATTTTTTCTAAGTCTTTTTTCTGAACTTAGTTATTTTTATTAATATTTTTTTAATTTAATTTTAAAATCAAGTGTTAGAGAAATTTTAAATTTTTTTTAGAGAAAGAAAAATTTTTTGAGGTATGTACTTAGCTAAAAATTTTAAATTTTCTAGTGTTAAAAAATTTTCGAGGTATATACTCAGCTGAATAGTTTTAATTTTCAAGTGTTATGAAATTTTTTGAAGTTACGACTTAGAGTTAAAAAGATTCATTTTTTTTAGTGTAAGGGAATTTTTTTGAGTTATATAATCAGCTAAAAAATTTTTAAATTTTCTAGTGTAAGGAAAATTATTGAAGTAAGTACTAGAGTTAAAAAATTTCAAATTTTTAAGTGTTGGAAAAATTTTTGAGGTATATACTAGAGCAAAAAGTACTAAATTTTTCTAGTGTTAGGAAAATTTTTGAGTTCTGTGCTAGAGCTAAATTTTTTTTAATTTTATATTATAGTCTTAGAAAAATTTTTGAGTTGCGTGATAGCGCGAAGTTTTTTTTAATTTGTTATAAAATTTAATAGCGTTTGTTACTATTTTTAAGTTGCACAATGTAATTTTACGATAGGAAAAATTTAGCGTACTGCATTTAATGTGCGGCAGATTAAATTTTCATGAGTTAGAAGCCTGAAAATGGCAAAAAGTGTGAAAGCCTTTTTTTGCTCAGCGTTTTACACTATAGGGCTGAGTTGGGACGGAACAAGCTGGGGGATTTCGGGATTAGTAAAATGTCAGAAAGGAATAAATTTTTTTGAGAAAAAATTTTAAAGTATAAAAGGATTCTGAAAAAAATGGGAATAAAAAATTTTGGTTTTATTTTTTTTAATTTTGGTTTTATTTTTTTTAATTTTGGTTTTATTTTTTTTATATTGGTTTTGATTTTTTTTTATATTGGTTTTATCTTTTTTATATTAGTTTTGATTTTTTTTTATATTGGTTTTGAATTTTTTGATTTTGGTTTTGAAAATTTCCGATTTTGGATTTGAAAACTTTTGATTTTGTATTTTGGTTTTGAAGATTTAAGTTTTGGTTTTGCAATTTTATGTTTTTTTTTTGATTTGAAAATTTTCGATTTTGGTGCATGCTAAAATTTTTAGAATTGGGTTTTGATTTTTTTTGATTTTTAGAGCTAAATGAAAGGCGAATAAGAGTATTTAAAGCATTAAATCGCGAAAAATTTAATTTTGTTTTTTTGCTCAGCTTTTTACACTGCAAGACTTTTTTCGGACGGAACAAACTGGGGGAAATCGGGATAGATAAAGGTCAGAAAGGAACAAATTTTCTAAAAAAAGTTTCAAAATATAAAAGGGTTTTGAGAAAAAATGGGATTAAATAAGATGAAGGATATAATTTTTGATTTTGGTTTCGAAATGTTATGATTTTGGATTGTGCTAATTTTTTTTGAATTGGGTTGCGATAATTTTTTTGATTTTTGGGTAATGAAATATATTGATTTTTAGAGTTAATAAAAGAAGCAAAAATAATCTACTTAGAAGAAATACTTCAAAAATAATGATAAAATAAAGAAAATAAAAATATGCAAAGAAAAGTAAGAAATGATAATTAAAAAGATGGTTGGAATAGAAATTGATCTTATGAATCATACTTTCTGGTCTTAAGGCTAAGAACAAGTTCCTTTCCTGAAGTGAGAATCCTTAGTAAAAGTCAACCTTTGCAAGGAAACACCTTCCTCTCGATTATCCACTCTTGGTAGGAGTTTAAGACTGGCTGCTCAGAGCGATGGAGCTCAATGGCAGATGCTTTTCAAATGCAAAAGAGTATCCACGATATGCAATGAAGGCAGTGTTGGGATTGTAAACTAAAAGTAGTTGCAGTCCGCAATTCATAAAGCTTAAAAATAGAATATAAGAAAAGTAAAAAATATAATTTTTTGAAATAAAGAAAAGCGAAAAACGAAGTTAAAGAACATTTTTATTTAAAATATGAAAGTTAATAAAAAGAACAAATTCATATAATTATATTGAATTCATAATGAAATAAAGCAAATAAAGAAAATAAAGAAAATAAAGAAAATAAAGAAAAAATGAAGTGTTGCAAAAATAAGATGATCTGAGATATTACATAAGTATCGAAGTAAAGTAAGAAAAGAAGATAGAATTTCAGTTTTAAGGAGTATGCTTTGAGAAGTACTAAGTAATTAGAAAAGTGAAGAAGCAAAGTAAGAAAAGAAGATGGAATTTCAGTTTTAAGTAGTATGCTTTGAGAAGTATTAAGTATTTCGAAAAGTGAAGAAGTAGAGTAAGAAAAGAAGATAGAATTTCAGTTTTTTTGAGTATGCTTTGAGAAGTATTAAGTATTTAGAAAAGTGAAGAAGTAGAGTAAGAAAAGAAGATAGAATTTCAGTTTTAAGTAGTAAATTTTGAGAAGTATTAAGTATTTAGAAAAGTGAAGAAGTAGAGTAAGAAAAGAAGATGGAATTTCAGTTTTAAGTAGTATGCTTTGAGAAGTATTAAGTATTTAGAAAAGTGAAGAAGTAAAGTAAGAAAAGAAGATAGAATTTCGGTTTTAAGTAGTATGCTTTGAGAAGTATTAAGTATTTAGAAAAGTGAAGAAGTAGAGTAAGAAAAGAAGATGGAATTTCAGTTTTAAGTAGTATGCTTTGAGAAGTATTAAGTATTTAGAAAAGTGAAGAAGTAAAGTAAGAAAAGAAGATAGAATTTCGGTTTTAAGTAGTAAGCTTTGAGAAGTATTAAGTATTTAGAAAAGTGAAGAAGTAAAGTAAGAAAAGAAGATGTAATTTCAGTTTTAAGTAGTATGCTTTGAGAAGTATTAAGTATTTAGAAAAGTGAAGAAGTAAAGTAAGAAAAGAAGATAGAATTTCGGTTTTAAGTAGTATGCTTTGAGAAGTATTAAGTATTTAGAAAAGTGAAGAAGTAAAGTAAGAAAAGAAGATGGAATTTCAGTTTTAAGTAGTATGCTTTGAGAAGTATTAAGTATTTAGAAAAGTGAAGAAGTAAAGTAAGAAAAGAAGATAGAATTTCGGTTTTAAGTAGTATGCTTTGAGAAGTATTAAGTATTTAGAAAAGTGAAGAAGTAGAGTAAGAAAAGAAGATGGAATTTCAGTTTTAAGTAGTATGCTTTGAGAAGTATTAAGTATTTAGAAAAGTGAAGAAGTAGAGTAAGAAAAGAAGATAGAATTTCAGTTTTTTTGAGTATGCTTTGAGAAGTATTAAGTATTTAGAAAAGTGAAGAAGTAGAGTAAGAAAAGAAGATAGAATTTCAGTTTTAAGTAGTAAATTTTGAGAAGTATTAAGTATTTAGAAAAGTGAAGAAGTAGAGTAAGAAAAGAAGATGGAATTTCAGTTTTAAGTAGTATGCTTTGAGAAGTATTAAGTATTTAGAAAAGTGAAGAAGTAAAGTAAGAAAAGAAGATAGAATTTCGGTTTTAAGTAGTATGCTTTGAGAAGTATTAAGTATTTAGAAAAGTGAATAAGTAGAGTAAGAAAAGAAGATAGAATTTCAGTTTTTTTGAGTATGCTTTGAGAAGTATTAAGTATTTAGAAAAGTGAAGAAGTAGAGTAAGAAAAGAAGATAGAATTTCAGTTTTAAGTAGTAAATTTTGAGAAGTATTAAGTATTTAGAAAAGTGAAGAAGTAAAGTAAGAAAAGAAGATGGAATTTCAGTTTTAAGTAGTATGCTTTGAGAAGTATTAAGTATTTAGAAAAGTGAAGAAGTAAAGTAAGAAAAGAAGATAGAATTTCGGTTTTAAGTAGTAAGCTTTGAGAAGTATTAAGTATTTAGAAAAGTGAAGAAGTAGAGTAAGAAAAGAAGATGGAATTTCAGTTTTAAGTAGTATGCTTTGAGAAGTATTAAGTATTTAGAAAAGTGAAGAAGTAAAGTAAGAAAAGAAGATAGAATTTCAGTTTTAAGTAGTAAGCTTTGAGAAGTATTAAGTATTTCGAAAAGTGAAGAAGTAAAGTAAGAAAAGAAGATGGAATTTCAGTTTTAAGTAGTATGCTTTGAGAAGTATTAAGTATTTAGAAAAGTGAAGAAGTAAAGTAAGAAAAGAAGATAGAATTTCGGTTTTAAGTAGTAAGCTTTGAGAAGTAATAAGTATTTAGAAAAGTGAAGAAGCAAAGTAAGAAAAGAAGATGGAATTTCAGTTTTAAGTAGTATGCTTTGAGAAGTATTAAGTATTTCGAAAAGTGAAGAAGTAAAGTAAGAAAAGAAGATAGAATTTCGGTTTTAAGTAGTATGCTTTGAGAAGTATTAAGTATTTAGAAAAGTGAAGAAGTAAAGTAAGAAAAGAAGATGGAATTTCAGTTTTAAGTAGTATGCTTTGAGAAGTATTAAGTATTTAGAAAAGTGAAGAAGTAAAGTAAGAAAAGAAGATAGAATTTCGGTTTTAAGTAGTATGCTTTGAGAAGTATTAAGTATTTAGAAAAGTGAAGAAGTAAAGTAAGAAAAGAAGATGGAATTTCAGTTTTAAGTAGTATGCTTTGAGAAGTATTAAGTATTTAGAAAAGTGAAGAAGTAAAGTAAGAAAAGAAGATAGAATTTCGGTTTTAAGTAGTAAGCTTTGAGAAGTATTAAGTATTTAGAAAAGTGAAGAAGTAGAGTAAGAAAAGAAGATGGAATTTCAGTTTTAAGTAGTATGCTTTGAGAAGTATTAAGTATTTAGAAAAGTGAAGAAGTAAAGTAAGAAAAGAAGATAGAATTTCGGTTTTAAGTAGTAAGCTTTGAGAAGTATTAAGTATTTAGAAAAGTGAAGAAGTAAAGTAAGAAAAGAAGATAGAATTTCGGTTTTAAGTAGTAAGCTTTGAGAAGTATTAAGTATTTAGAAAAGTGAAGAAGTAAAGTAAGAAAAGAAGATGGAATTTCAGTTTTAAGTAGTATGCTTTGAGAAGTATTAAGTATTTAGAAAAGTGAAGAAGTAAAGTAAGAAAAGAAGATAGAATTTCAGTTTTAAGGAGTATGCTTTGAGAAGTATTAAGTATTTAGAATAGTGAATAAGTAGAGTAAGAAAAGAAGATGGAATTTCAGTTTTAAGGAGTATGCTTTGAGAAGTATTAAGTATTTAGAAAAGTGAAGAAGTAGAGTAAGAAAAAAAGATAGAATTTCAGTTTTAAGTAGTATGCTTTGAGAAGTATTAAGTATTTAGAAAAGTGAAGAAGTAAAGTAAGAAAAGAAGATAGAATTTCGGTTTTAAGTAGTAAGCTTTGAGAAGTATTAAGTATTTAGAAAAGTGAAGAAGTAAAGTAAGAAAAGAAGATAGAATTTCGGTTTTAAGTAGTAAGCTTTGAGAAGTATTAAGTATTTAGAAAAGTGAATAAGTAGAGTAAGAAAAGAAGATGGAATTTCAGTTTTAAGTAGTATGCTTTGAGAAGTATTAATATTTACAAAAGTGAATAAGTAGAGTAAGAAAAGAAGATGGAATTTCAGTTTTAAGGAGTATGCTTTGAGAAGTATTAAGTATTTAGAAAAGTGAAGAAGTAGAGTAAGAAAAGAAGATGGAATTTCAGTTTTAAGGAGTATGCTTTGAGAAGTATTAAGTATTTCGAAAAGTGAAGAAGTAAAGTAAGAAAAGAAGATAGAATTTCGGTTTTAAGTAGTATGCTTTGAGAAGTATTAAGTATTTAGAAAAGTGAAGAAGTAAAGTAAGAAAAGAAGATGGAATTTCAGTTTTAAGTAGTATGCTTTGAGAAGTATATGTATTTACAAAAGTGAAGAAGCAAAGTAAGAAAAGAAGATGGAATTTCAGTTTTAAGTAGTATGCTTTGAGAAGTATTAAGTATTTAGAAAAGTGAAGAAGTAAAGTAAGAAAAGAAGATAGAATTTCGGTTTTTTTGAGTATGCTTTGAGAAGTATTAAGTATTTAGAAAAGTGAAGAAGTAGAGTAAGAAAAGAAGATAGAATTTCAGTTTTAAGTAGTAAATTTTGAGAAGTATTAAGTATTTAGAAAAGTGAAGAAGTAAAGTATGAAAAGGAGACGGAATTTCAGTTTTAAGTAGTATGCTTTGAGAAGTATTAAGTATTTAGAAAAGTGAAGAAGTAAAGTAAGAAAAGAAGATAGAATTTCAGTTTTAAGGAGTATGCTTTGAGAAGTATTAAGTATTTAGAAAAGTGAAGAAGTAGAGTAAGAAAAGAAGATAGAATTTCAGTTTTAAGTAGTAAGCTTTGAGAAGTATTAAGTATTTAGAAAAGTGAAGAAGTAAAGTAAGAAAAGAAGATGGAATTTCAGTTTTAAGGAGTATGCTTTGAGAAGTATTAAGTATTTAGAAAAGTGAAGAAGTAAAGTAAGAAAAGAAGATAGAATTTCGGTTTTAAGTAGTATGCTTTGAGAAGTATTAAGTATTTAGAAAAGTGAAGAAGTAAAGTAAGAAAAGAAGATGGAATTTCAGTTTTAAGTAGTATGCTTTGAGAAGTATATGTATTTACAAAAGTGAAGAAGCAAAGTAAGAAAAGAAGATGGAATTTCAGTTTTAAGTAGTATGCTTTGAGAAGTATTAAGTATTTAGAAAAGTGAAGAAGTAAAGTAAGAAAAGAAGATAGAATTTCAGTTTTAAGGAGTATGCTTTGAGAAGTACTAAGTAATTAGAAAAGTGAAGAAGTAGAGTAAGAAAAAAAGATAGAATTTCAGTTTTAAGTAGTATGCTTTGAGAAGTATTAAGTATTTACAAAAGTGAAGAAGTAAAGTAAGAAAAGAAGATGGAATTTCAGTTTTAAGTAGTATGCTTTGAGAAGTATTAAGTATTTAGAAAAGTGAAGAAGTAGAGTAAGAAAAGAAGATAGAATTTCAGTTTTAAGTAGTATGCTTTGAGAAGTATATGTATTTAGAAAAGTGAAGAAGTAGAGTAAGAAAAGAAGATGGAATTTCAGTTTTAAGTAGTATGCTTTGAGAAGTAATAAGTATTTAGAAAAGTGAAGAAGCAAAGTAAGAAAAGAAGATGGAATTTCAGTTTTAAGTAGTATGCTTTGAGAAGTATTAAGTATTTAGAAAAGTGAAGAAGTAGAGTAAGAAAAAAAGATAGAATTTCAGTTTTAAGTAGTATGCTTTGAGAAGTATTAAGTATTTAGAAAAGTGAAGAAGTAGAGTAAGAAAAGAAGATAGAATTTCAGTTTTAAGTAGTAAGCTTTGAGAAGTATTAAGTATTTAGAAAAGTGAAGAAGTAAAGTAAGAAAAGAAGATGGAATTTCAGTTTTAAGGAGTATGCTTTGAGAAGTATTAAGTATTTAGAAAAGTGAAGAAGTAGAGTAAGAAAAGAAGATAGAATTTCAGTTTTTTTGAGTATGCTTTGAGAAGTATTAAGTATTTCGAAAAGTGAAGAAGTAGAGTAAGAAAAGAAGATAGAATTTCAGTTTTTTTGAGTATGCTTTGAGAAGTATTAAGTATTTCGAAAAGTGAAGAAGTAGAGTAAGAAAAGAAGATAGAATTTCAGTTTTAAGGAGTATGCTTTGAGAAGTATATGTATTTAGAAAAGTGAAGAAGTAGAGTAAGAAAAGAAGATAGAATTTCAGTTTTTTTGAGTATGCTTTGAGAAGTATTAAGTATTTAGAAAAGTGAATAAGTAGAGTAAGAAAAGAAGATAGAATTTCGGTTTTAAGTAGTATGCTTTGAGAAGTATTAAGTATTTAGAAAAGTGAAGAAGTAAAGTAAGAAAAGAAGATGGAATTTCAGTTTTAAGTAGTATGCTTTGAGAAGTATTAAGTATTTAGAAAAGTGAAGAAGTAGAGTAAGAAAAGAAGATAGAATTTCAGTTTTAAGTAGTAAATTTTGAGAAGTATTAAGTATTTAGAAAAGTGAAGAAGTAAAGTAAGAAAAGAAGATGGAATTTCAGTTTTAAGTAGTATGCTTTGAGAAGTATTAATATTTACAAAAGTGAAGAAGCAAAGTAAGAAAAGAAGATGGAATTTCAGTTTTAAGTAGTATGCTTTGAGAAGTATTAAGTATTTCGAAAAGTGAAGAAGTAGAGTAAGAAAAGAAGATAGAATTTCAGTTTTTTTGAGTATGCTTTGAGAAGTATTAAGTATTTAGAAAAGTGAAGAAGTAGAGTAAGAAAAGAAGATAGAATTTCGGTTTTAAGTAGTAAGCTTTGAGAAGTATTAAGTATTTAGAAAAGTGAAGAAGTAAAGTAAGAAAAGAAGATGGAATTTCAGTTTTAAGGAGTATGCTTTGAGAAGTATTAAGTATTTAGAAAAGTGAAGAAGTAGAGTAAGAAAAGAAGATAGAATTTCAGTTTTAAGGAGTATGCTTTGAGAAGTATTAAGTATTTCGAAAAGTGAAGAAGTAGAGTAAGAAAAGAAGATAGAATTTCGGTTTTAAGTAGTAAGCTTTGAGAAGTATTAAGTATTTAGAAAAGTGAAGAAGTAAAGTAAGAAAAGAAGATAGAATTTCGGTTTTAAGTAGTAAATTTTGAGAAGTATTAAGTATTTAGAAAAGTGAAGAAGTAAAGTATGAAAAGGAGACGGAATTTCAGTTTTAAGTAGTATGCTTTGAGAAGTATTAAGTATTTAGAAAAGTAAAGAAGTAGAGTAAGAAAAGAAGATAGAATTTCAGTTTTAAGGAGTATGCTTTGAGAAGTATTAAGTATTTAGAAAAGTGAAGAAGTAGAGTAAGAAAAGAAGATAGAATTTCAGTTTTAAGGAGTATGCTTTGAGAAGTATTAAGTATTTACAAAAGTGAAGAAGCAAAGTAAGAAAAGAAGATAGAATTTCAGTTTTAAGTAGTATGCTTTGAGAAGTATTAAGTATTTAGAAAAGTGAAGAAGTAGAGTAAGAAAAGAAGATAGAATTTCAGTTTTTTTGAGTATGCTTTGAGAAGTATTAAGTATTTAGAAAAGTGAAGAAGTAGAGTAAGAAAAGAAGATAGAATTTCAGTTTTAAGTAGTAAATTTTGAGAAGTATTAAGTATTTAGAAAAGTGAAGAAGTAAAGTATGAAAAGGAGACGGAATTTCAGTTTTTTTGAGTATGCTTTGAGAAGTATTAAGTAATTAGAAAAGTAAAGAAGTAAAATAAGAAAAGAAGATAGAATTTCAGTTTTAAGGAGTATGCTTTGAGAAGTATTAAGTATTTCGAAAAGTGAAGAAGTAGAGTAAGAAAAGAAGATAGAATTTCAGTTTTTTTGAGTATGCTTTGAGAAGTATTAAGTATTTCGAAAAGTGAAGAAGTAGAGTAAGAAAAGAAGATAGAATTTCAGTTTTAAGGAGTATGCTTTGAGAAGTATTAATATTTACAAAAGTGAAGAAGCAAAGTAAGAAAAGAAGATAGAATTTCAGTTTTAAGTAGTATGCTTTGAGAAGTATTAAGTATTTCGAAAAGTGAAGAAGTAGAGTAAGAAAAGAAGATAGAATTTCAGTTTTTTTGAGTATGCTTTGAGAAGTATTAAGTATTTAGAAAAGTGAAGAAGTAGAGTAAGAAAAGAAGATAGAATTTCAGTTTTAAGTAGTAAGCTTTGAGAAGTATTAAGTATTTAGAAAAGTGAAGAAGTAAAGTAAGAAAAGAAGATGGAATTTCAGTTTTAAGGAGTATGCTTTGAGAAGTATTAAGTATTTAGAAAAGTGAAGAAGTAGAGTAAGAAAAGAAGATAGAATTTCAGTTTTAAGGAGTATGCTTTGAGAAGTATATGTATTTAGAAAAGTGAAGAAGTAGAGTAAGAAAAGAAGATGGAATTTCAGTTTTAAGTAGTATGCTTTGAGAAGTATATGTATTTAGAAAAGTGAAGAAGTAGAGTAAGAAAAGAAGATAGAATTTCAGTTTTAAGTAGTATGCTTTGAGAAGTATTAAGTATTTAGAAAAGTGAAGAAGTAGAGTAAGAAAAGAAGATAGAATTTCAGTTTTAAGGAGTATGCTTTGAGAAGTATTAATATTTACAAAAGTGAAGAAGCAAAGTAAGAAAAGAAGATAGAATTTCAGTTTTAAGTAGTATGCTTTGAGAAGTATTAAGTATTTAGAAAAGTGAAGAAGTAGAGTAAGAAAAGAAGATAGAATTTCAGTTTTTTTGAGTATGCTTTGAGAAGTATTAAGTATTTAGAAAAGTGAAGAAGTAGAGTAAGAAAAGAAGATAGAATTTCAGTTTTAAGTAGTAAATTTTGAGAAGTATTAAGTATTTAGAAAAGTGAAGAAGTAAAGTATGAAAAGGAGACGGAATTTCAGTTTTAAGTAGTATGCTTTGAGAAGTATTAAGTAATTAGAAAAGTAAAGAAGTAAAGTAAGAAAAGAAGATAGAATTTCAGTTTTAAGGAGTATGCTTTGAGAAGTATTAAGTATTTAGAAAAGTGAATAAGTAGAGTAAGAAAAGAAGATGGAATTTCAGTTTTAAGGAGTATGCTTTGAGAAGTATTAAGTATTTCGAAAAGTGAAGAAGTAGAGTAAGAAAAGAAGATAGAATTTCAGTTTTTTTGAGTATGCTTTGAGAAGTATTAAGTATTTCGAAAAGTGAAGAAGTAGAGTAAGAAAAGAAGATAGAATTTCAGTTTTAAGTAGTATGCTTTGAGAAGTATTAAGTATTTCGAAAAGTGAAGAAGTAGAGTAAGAAAAGAAGATAGAATTTCAGTTTTTTTGAGTATGCTTTGAGAAGTATTAAGTATTTAGAAAAGTGAAGAAGTAGAGTAAGAAAAGAAGATAGAATTTCAGTTTTAAGTAGTAAATTTTGAGAAGTATTAAGTATTTAGAAAAGTGAAGAAGTAAAGTATGAAAAGGAGACGGAATTTCAGTTTTAAGTAGTATGCTTTGAGAAGTATTAAATATTTAGAAAAGTGAATAAGTAGAGTAAGAAAAGAAGATGGAATTTCGGTTTTAAGTAGTAAGCTTTGAGAAGTATTAAGTATTTAGAAAAGTGAAGAAGTAAAGTAAGAAAAGAAGATGGAATTTCAGTTTTAAGTAGTATGCTTTGAGAAGTATTAAGTATTTAGAAAAGTGAAGAAGCAAAGTAAGAAAAGAAGATGGAATTTCAGTTTTAAGTAGTATGCTTTGAGAAGTATTAAGTATTTCGAAAAGTGAAGAAGTAGAGTAAGAAAAGAAGATAGAATTTCAGTTTTTTTGAGTATGCTTTGAGAAGTATTAAGTATTTAGAAAAGTGAAGAAGTAGAGTAAGAAAAGAAGATAGAATTTCGGTTTTAAGTAGTAAGCTTTGAGAAGTATTAAGTATTTAGAAAAGTGAAGAAGTAGAGTAAGAAAAAAAGATAGAATTTCAGTTTTAAGTAGTATGCTTTGAGAAGTATTAAGTATTTAGAAAAGTGAAGAAGTAAAGTAAGAAAAGAAGATGGAATTTCAGTTTTAAGTAGTATGCTTTGAGAAGTATTAAGTATTTAGAAAAGTGAAGAAGTAAAGTAAGAAAAGAAGATAGAATTTCGGTTTTAAGTAGTAAGCTTTGAGAAGTATTAAGTATTTAGAAAAGTGAAGAAGTAAAGTAAGAAAAGAAGATAGAATTTCGGTTTTAAGTAGTAAGCTTTGAGAAGTATTAAGTATTTAGAAAAGTGAAGAAGTAGAGTAAGAAAAGAAGATAGAATTTCGGTTTTAAGTAGTATGCTTTGAGAAGTATTAAGTATTTAGAAAAGTGAAGAAGTAGAGTAAGAAAAGAAGATAGAATTTCAGTTTTAAGGAGTATGCTTTGAGAAGTATTAAGTATTTAGAAAAGTGAAGAAGTAGAGTAAGAAAAGAAGATAGAATTTCAGTTTTAAGTAGTAAATTTTGAGAAGTATTAAGTATTTAGAAAAGTGAAGAAGTAGAGTAAGAAAAGAAGATAGAATTTCAGTTTTAAGTAGTAAATTTTGAGAAGTATTAAGTATTTAGAAAAGTGAAGAAGTAAAGTAAGAAAAGAAGATTGAATTTCAGTTTTAAGTAGTATGCTTTGAGAAGTATTAATATTTACAAAAGTGAAGAAGCAAAGTAAGAAAAGAAGATGGAATTTCGGTTTTAAGTAGTATGCTTTGAGAAGTAATAAGTATTTCGAAAAGTGAAGAAGTAGAGTAAGAAAAGAAGATAGAATTTCAGTTTTTTTGAGTATGCTTTGAGAAGTATTAAGTATTTAGAAAAGTGAAGAAGTAGAGTAAGAAAAGAAGATAGAATTTCGGTTTTAAGTAGTAAGCTTTGAGAAGTATTAAGTATTTAGAAAAGTGAAGAAGTAAAGTAAGAAAAGAAGATGGAATTTCAGTTTTAAGGAGTATGCTTTGAGAAGTATTAAGTATTTAGAAAAGTGAAGAAGTAGAGTAAGAAAAGAAGATAGAATTTCAGTTTTAAGGAGTATGCTTTGAGAAGTATTAAGTATTTAGAAAAGTGAAGAAGTAGAGTAAGAAAAGAAGATAGAATTTCAGTTTTAAGGAGTATGCTTTGAGAAGTATATGTATTTAGAAAAGTGAAGAAGTAGAGTAAGAAAAGAAGATAGAATTTCAGTTTTAAGTAGTATGCTTTGAGAAGTATTAAGTATTTAGAAAAGTGAATAAGTAGAGTAAGAAAAGAAGATGGAATTTCGGTTTTAAGTAGTATGCTTTGAGTAGTATTAAGTATTTAGAAAAGTGAAGAAGTAAAGTAAGAAAAGAAGATAGAATTTCGGTTTTAAGTAGTAAGCTTTGAGAAGTATTAAGTATTTAGAAAAGTGAAGAAGTAAAGTAAGAAAAGAAGATGGAATTTCAGTTTTAAGTAGTATGCTTTGAGAAGTATTAATATTTACAAAAGTGAAGAAGCAAAGTAAGAAAAGAAGATGGAATTTCAGTTTTAAGTAGTATGCTTTGAGAAGTATTAAGTATTTCGAAAAGTGAAGAAGTAAAGTAAGAAAAGAAGATAGAGTTTCAGTTTTAAGGAGTATGCTTTGAGAAGTATTAAGTATTTCGAAAAGTGAAGAAGTAGAGTAAGAAAAGAAGATAGAATTTCAGTTTTTTTGAGTATGCTTTGAGAAGTATTAAGTATTTCGAAAAGTGAAGAAGTAGAGTAAGAAAAGAAGATAGAATTTCAGTTTTTTTGAGTATGCTTTGAGAAGTATTAAGTATTTCGAAAAGTGAAGAAGTAGAGTAAGAAAAGAAGACAGAATTTCAGTTTTAAGGAGTATGCTTTGAGAAGTATTAAGTATTTAGAAAAGTGAATAAGTAGAGTAAGAAAAGAAGATGGAATTTCGGTTTTAAGTAGTATGCTTTGAGTAGTATTAAGTATTTAGAAAAGTGAAGAAGTAAAGTAAGAAAAGAAGATAGAATTTCGGTTTTAAGTAGTAAGCTTTGAGAAGTATTAAGTATTTAGAAAAGTGAAGAAGTAAAGTAAGAAAAGAAGATGGAATTTCAGTTTTAAGTAGTATGCTTTGAGAAGTATTAATATTTACAAAAGTGAAGAAGCAAAGTAAGAAAAGAAGATGGAATTTCAGTTTTAAGTAGTATGCTTTGAGAAGTATTAATATTTACAAAAGTGAAGAAGCAAAGTAAGAAAAGAAGATGGAATTTCAGTTTTAAGGAGTATGCTTTGAGAAGTATTAAGTATTTCGAAAAGTGAAGAAGTAGAGTAAGAAAAGAAGATAGAATTTCAGTTTTTTTGAGTATGCTTTGAGAAGTATTAAGTATTTCGAAAAGTGAAGAAGTAGAGTAAGAAAAGAAGATAGAATTTCAGTTTTTTTGAGTATGCTTTGAGAAGTATTAAGTATTTCGAAAAGTGAAGAAGTAGAGTAAGAAAAGAAGACAGAATTTCAGTTTTAAGGAGTATGCTTTGAGAAGTATTAAGTATTTAGAAAAGTGAAGAAGTAAAGTAAGAAAAGAAGATGGAATTTCAGTTTTAAGTAGTATGCTTTGAGAAGTATTAAGTATTTAGAAAAGTGAAGAAGTAGAGTAAGAAAAGAAGATAGAATTTCAGTTTTAAGTAGTATGCTTTGAGAAGTATTAAGTATTTCGAAAAGTGAAGAAGTAGAGTAAGAAAAGAAGATAGAATTTCAGTTTTTTTGAGTATGCTTTGAGAAGTATTAAGTATTTAGAAAAGTGAAGAAGTAGAGTAAGAAAAGAAGACAGAATTTCGGTTTTAAGTAGTAAGCTTTGAGAAGTATTAAGTATTTAGAAAAGTGAAGAAGTAGAGTAAGAAAAAAAGATAGAATTTCAGTTTTAAGTAGTATGCTTTGAGAAGTATTAAGTATTTAGAAAAGTGAAGAAGTAGAGTAAGAAAAGAAGATAGAATTTCAGTTTTAAGTAGTATGCTTTGAGAAGTATTAAGTATTTAGAAAAGTGAAGAAGTAAAGTAAGAAAAGAAGATGGAATTTCAGTTTTAAGTAGTATGCTTTGAGAAGTATTAATATTTACAAAAGTGAAGAAGCAAAGTAAGAAAAGAAGATGGAATTTCAGTTTTAAGTAGTATGCTTTGAGAAGTATTAAGTATTTCGAAAAGTGAAGAAGTAAAGTAAGAAAAGAAGATAGAGTTTCAGTTTTAAGGAGTATGCTTTGAGAAGTATTAAGTATTTCGAAAAGTGAAGAAGTAGAGTAAGAAAAGAAGATAGAATTTCAGTTTTTTTGAGTATGCTTTGAGAAGTATTAAGTATTTCGAAAAGTGAAGAAGTAGAGTAAGAAAAGAAGATAGAATTTCAGTTTTTTTGAGTATGCTTTGAGAAGTATTAAGTATTTAGAAAAGTGAATAAGTAGAGTAAGAAAAGAAGACAGAATTTCAGTTTTAAGGAGTATGCTTTGAGAAGTATTAAGTATTTAGAAAAGTGAAGAAGTAAAGTAAGAAAAGAAGATGGAATTTCAGTTTTAAGTAGTATGCTTTGAGAAGTATTAAGTATTTAGAAAAGTGAAGAAGTAGAGTAAGAAAAGAAGATAGAATTTCAGTTTTAAGTAGTATGCTTTGAGAAGTATATGTATTTAGAAAAGTGAAGAAGTAGAGTAAGAAAAGAAGATGGAATTTCAGTTTTAAGTAGTATGCTTTGAGAAGTATTAAGTATTTAGAAAAGTGAAGAAGTAAAGTAAGAAAAGAAGATAGAATTTCAGTTTTAAGTAGTATGCTTTGAGAAGTATTAAGTATTTAGAAAAGTGAAGAAATAAAGTAAGAAAAGAAGATAGAATTTCAGTTTTAAGGAGTATGCTTTGAGAAGTATTAAGTATTTAGAAAAGTGAAGAAGTAGAGTAAGAAAAGAAGATGGAATTTCAGTTTTAAGTAGTATGCTTTGAGAAGTATTAAGTATTTAGAAAAGTGAAGAAGTAAAGTAAGAAAAGAAGATAGAATTTCAGTTTTAAGGAGTATGATTTGAGAAGTACTAAGTAATTAGAAAAGTGAAGAAGTAGAGTAAGAAAAAAAGATAGAATTTCAGTTTTAAGTAGTATGCTTTGAGAAGTATTAAGTATTTAGAAAAGTGAAGAAGTAGAGTAAGAAAAGAAGATAGAATTTCAGTTTTAAGTAGTATGCTTTGAGAAGTATTAAGTATTTAGAAAAGTGAAGAAGTAGAGTAAGAAAAGAAGACAGAATTTGAGTTTTAAGTAGTATGCTTTGAGAAGTATTAAGTATTTAGAAAAGTGAATAAGTAGAGTAAGAAAAGAAGATGGAATTTCAGTTTTAAGGAGTATGCTTTGAGAAGTATTAAGTATTTAGAAAAGTGAAGAAGCAAAGTAAGAAAAGAAGACAGAATTTCAGTTTTAAGGAGTATGCTTTGAGAAGTAATAAGTATTTAGAAAAGTGAAGAAGTAAAGTAAGAAAAGAAGATAGAGTTTGCTTTAAGGAGTATGCTTTGAGAATTAATAAGTATTTAGAAAAGTGAAGAAGTAAAGTAAGAAAAGAAGATAGAGTTTCAGTTTTAAGTGTATGCTTTGAGAAGTAATAAGTATTTAGAAAAGTGAAGAAGTAAAGTAAGAAAAGAAGATAGAGCTTAAGTTTTAAGTGTATGCTTTGAGAAGTAATAAGTATTTTGAAAAGTGAAGAAGTAAAGTAAGAAAAGAAGATAGAGTTTAAGTTTTAAGGAGTAAACTTAGAGATAAAAAGAAGTAATTAAAAGTGAAGAAGTAAAGTAAGAAAAGAAGATAGAGTTTAAGTTTTAAGGAGTATGCTTTGAGAGGTAATAAGTATTTAGAAAAGTGAAGAAGTAAAGTAAGAAAAGAAGATTGAGTTTAAGTTTTAAGTGTATGCTTTGAGAAGTAATAAGTATTTAGAAAAGTGAAGATGTAAAGTAAGAAGAGAAGATAGAATTTGAGTTTTAAGTAGTATGCTTTGAGAAGTATTAAGTATTTAGAAAAGTGAAGAAGTAAAGTAAGAAAAGAAGATAGAGCTTAAGTTTTAAGTGTATGCTTTGAGAAGTAATAAGTATTTTGAAAAGTGAAGAAGTAAAGTAAGAAAAGAAGATAGAGTTTAAGTTTTAAGGAGTAAACTTAGAGATAAAAAGAAGTAATTAAAAGTGAAGAAGTAAAGTAAGAAAAGAAGATAGAGTTTCAGTTTTAGGGAGTATGCTTTGAGAAGTAATAAGTATTTAGAAAAGTGAAGAAGTAAAGTAAGAAAAGAAGATAGAGTTTAAGTTTTAAGGAGTATGATTTACAATGAAAGTTGTTATTTTGAAAAGTGAAGAAGTAAAGTGAGAAAAGAAGTTAGAATCATAGTTTTAAGGAGTATGCTTTGAGAATTAATAAGTATTAAGAAAAGTGAAGAAGTAAAGTAAGAAAAGAAGATAGAGTTTAAGTTTTAAGGAGTAAACTTAGAGATAAAAAGAAGTAATTAAAAGTGAAGAAGTAAAGTAAGAAAAGAAGATAGAGTTTACGTTTTAAGGAGTATGCTTTGAGAAGTAATAAGTATTTAGAAAAGTGAAGAAGTAAAGTAAGAAAAGAAGATTGAATTTGAGTTTTAAGGAGTATGCTTTGAGAAATAATAAGTATTTAGAAAAGTTAAGAAGTAAAATAAGAAAAGAAGATAGAGTTTAAGTTTTAAGGAGTATGCTTAGAGAAGTAATAAGTATTTTGAAATGTGAAGAAGTAAAGTAAGAAAAGAAGATAGAGTTTCAGTTTTAAGGAGTATGCTTTGAGAAGTAATAAGTATTTTGAAAAGTGAAGAAGTAAAGTAAGAAAAGAAGATAGAGTTTAAGTTTTAAGGAGTATGATTTACAATGAAAGTTGTTATTTTGAAAAGTAAAGAAGTAAAGTGAGAAAAGAAGTTAGAATCATAGTTTTAAGGAGTATGCTTTAAAATGAAATTTGTTATTTTGAAAAGTGAAGAAGTAAAGTAAGAAAAGAAGAAAGAATTTGAGTTTTAAGTAGTATGCTTTGAGAAGTAATAAGTATTTAGAAAAGTGAAGAAGTAAAGTAAGAAAAGAAGATAGAATTTCTGTTTTAAGGAGTATGTTTTGAGAAGTAATAAGTATTTAGAAAAGTGAAGATGTAAAGCTTGAAAAGAAGATAGAGTTTCAGTTTTAAGGAGTATGCTTTGAGAAGTAATAAGTATTTAGAAAAGTGAAGAAGTAAAGTGAGAAAAGAAGTTAGAATCATAGTTTTAAGTAGTATGCTTTAAAATGAAATTTGTTATTTTGAAAAGTGAAGAAGTAAAGTAAGAAAAGAAGATAGAGTTTAAGTTTTAAGGAGTATGCTTTGAGAAGTAATAAGTATTTAGAAAAGTGAAGAAGTAAAGTAAGAAAAGAAGATAGAGTTTCAGTTTTAAGTGTATGCTTTGAGAAGTAATAAGTATTTAGAAAAGTGAAGAAGTAAAGTGAGAAAAGAAGTTAGAATCATAGTTTTAAGTAGTATGCTTTAAAATGAAATTTGTTATTTTGAAAAGTGAAGAAGTAAAGTGAGAAAAGAAGTTAGAATCATAGTTTTAAGGAGTATGCTTAAAAATGAAATTTGTTATTTTGAAAAGTGAAGAAGTAAAGTAAGAAAAGAAGAAAGAATTTCAGTTTTAAGTAGTATGCTTTGAGAAGTATTAAGTAATTAGAAAAGTGAAGATGTAAAGTAAGAAAAGAAGATAGAGTTTAAGTTTTAAGGAGTATGCTTTGAGAAGTAATAAGTATTTAGAAAAGTGAAGAAGTAAAGTAAGAAAAGAAGATAGAGTTTCAGATTTAAGGAGTATGATTTCAGAAGTATTAAGTATTTAGAAAAGTGAAGAAGTAAAGTAAGAAAAGAAGATAGAGTTTAAGTTTTAAGGAGTATACATTGAGAAGTAATAAGTATTTAGAAAAGTGAAGAAGTAAAGTAAGAAAAGAAGATAGAATCATAGTTTTAAGGAGTATGTTTGAGAAGTAATAAGTATTTAGAAAAGTGAAGAAGTAAAGTAAGAAAAGAAGATAGAGTTTAAGTTTTAAGATGTATGCTTTGAGAAGTAATAAGTATTTAGAAAAGTGAAGAAGTAGAGTAAGAAAAGAAGATAGAGTTTCAGTTTTAAGATGTATGCTTTGAGAAGTAATAAGTATTTAGAAAAGTGAAGATGTAAAGTAAGAAAAGAAGATAGAGTTTCAGTTTTAAGGAGTATGCTTTGAGAAGTAATAAGTATTTAGAAAAGTGAAGAAGTAAAGTAAGAAAAGAAGATAGAGTTTCAGTTTTAAGATGTATGCTTTGAGAAGTAATAAGTATTTAGAAAAGTGAAGAAGTAAAGTAAGAAAAGAAGATAGAGTTTAAGTTTTAAGGAGTATGCTTTGAGAAGTAATAAGTATTTAAAAAGTGAAGAAGTAAAGTAAGAAAAGAAGATAGAATTTCAGTTTTAAGTGTATGCTTTGAGAAGGCATAAGTATTTAGAAAAGTGAAGAAGTAAAGTAAGAAAAGAAGATAGAGTTTGTTTTAAGGAGTAAGCTTTGAGAAGTAATAAGTATTTAGAAAAGTGAAGAAGCAAAGTAAGAAAAGAAGATAGAGTTTAAGTTTTAAGGAGTATGCTTTGAGAAGTAATAAGTATTTAGAAAAGTGAAGATGTAAAGTAAGAAAAGAAGATAGAGTTTAAGTTTTAAGGAGTATGCTTTGAGAATTAATAAGTATTTAGAAAAGTGAAGAAGTAAAGTAAGAAAAGAAGATAGAATTTCTGTTTTAAGGTGTATGTTTTGAGAAATAATAAGTATTTAGAAAAGTGAAGATGTAAAGTAAGAAAAGAAGATAGAGTTTAAGTTTTTTTGAGTATGCTTTGAGAAGTATTAAGTAATTAGAAAAGTGAAGAAGTAAAGTAAGAAAAGAAGATAGAATTTCAGTTTTAAGTGTATGCTTTGAGAAGGCATAAGTATTTAGAAAAGTGAAGAAGTAAAGTAAGAAAAGAAGATAGAGTTTGTTTTAAGGAGTAAGCTTTGAGAAGTAATAAGTATTTAGAAAAGTGAAGAAGCAAAGTAAGAAAAGAAGATAGAGTTTAAGTTTTAAGGAGTATGCTTTGAGAAGTAATAAGTATTTAGAAAAGTGAAGATGTAAAGTAAGAAAAGAAGATAGAGTTTAAGTTTTAAGGAGTATGCTTTGAGAATTAATAAGTATTTAGAAAAGTGAAGAAGTAAAGTAAGAAAAGAAGATAGAATTTCTGTTTTAAGGTGTATGTTTTGAGAAATAATAAGTATTTAGAAAAGTGAAGATGTAAAGTAAGAAAAGAAGATAGAGTTTAAGTTTTTTTGAGTATGCTTTGAGAAGTAATAAGTATTTAGAAAAGTGAAGAAGTAAAGTAAGAAAAGAAGATAGAGTTTGCTTTAAGGAGTATGCTTTGAGAATTAATAAGTATTTAGAAAAGTGAAGAAGTAAAGTAAGAAGAGAAGATAGAATTTCTGTTTTAAGTAGTATGCTTTGAGAAGTATTAAGTAATTAGAAAAGTGAAGATGTAAAGTAAGAAAAGAAGATAGAGTTTAAGTTTTAAGTGTATGCTTTGAGAAGTAATAAGTATTTAGAAAAGTGAAGAAGTAAAGTAAGAAAAGAAGATAGAGTTTCAGTTTTAAGTGTATGCTTTAAGTAATAAGTATTTAGAAAAGTGAAGATGTAAAGTAAGAAAAGAAGATAGAGTTTCAGTTTTAAGTGTATGCTTTGAGAAGTAATAAGTATTTAAAAAGTGAAGAAGTAAAGTAAGAAAAGAAGATAGAGTTTCAGTTTTAAGTGTATGCTTTGAGAAGTAATAAGTATTTAGAAAAGTGAAGATGTAAAGTAAGAAAAGAAGATAGAGTTTAAGTTTTAAGGATTATGCTTTGAGAAGTAATAAGTATTTAAAAAGTGAAGAAGTAAAGTAAGAAAAGAAGATAGAGTTTCAGTTTTAAGTGTATGCTTTAAGTAATAAGTATTTAGAAAAGTGAAGATGTAAAGTAAGAAAAGAAGATAGAGTTTCAGTTTTAAGTGTATGCTTTGAGAAGTAATAAGTATTTAGAAAAGTGAAGAAGTAAAGTAAGAAAAGAAGATAGAGTTTCAGTTTTAAGATGTATGCTTTGAGAAGTAATAAGTATTTTGAAAAGTGAAGAAGTAGAGTAAGAAAAGAAGATAGAGTTTAAGTTTTAAGGAGTAAACTTAGAGATAAAAAGAAGTAATTAAAAGTGAAGAAGTAAAGTAAGAAAAGAAGATAGAGTTTACGTTTTAAGGAGTATGCTTTGAGAAGTAATAAGTATTTAGAAAAGTGAAGAAGTAAAGTAAGAAAAGAAGATAGAGTTTAAGTTTTAAGTGTATGCTTTGAGAAGTAATAAGTATTTAGAAAAGTGAAGATGTAAAGTAAGAAGAGAAGATAGAATTTGAGTTTTAAGTAGTATGCTTTGAGAAGTAATAAGTATTTAGAAAAGTGAAGAAGTAAAGTAAGAAAAGAACATAGAGCTTAAGTTTTAAGGAGTATGCTTTGAGAAGTAATAAGTATTTAGAAAAGTGAAGAAGTAAAGTAAGAAAAGAAGATAGAGTTTAAGTTTTAAGTGTATGCTTTGAGAAGTAATAAGTATTTAGAAAAGTGAAGATGTAAAGTAAGAAGAGAAGATAGAATTTGAGTTTTAAGTAGTATGCTTTGAGAAGTAATAAGTATTTAGAAAAGTGAAGAAGTAAAGTAAGAAAAGAAGATAGAGCTTAAGTTTTAAGGAGTATGCTTTAAAATGAAATTTGTTATTTTGAAAAGTGAAGAAGTAAAGTAAGAAAAGAAGAAAGAATTTGAGTTTTAAGTAGTATGCTTTGAGAAGTAATAAGTATTTAGAAAAGTGAAGAAGTAAAGTAAGAAAAGAAGTTAGAATCATTGTTTTAAGGAGTATGCTTTAAAATGAAATTTGTTATTTAGAAAAGTGAAGAAGTAAAGTAAGAAAAGAAGAAAGAATTTCAGTTTTAAGGAGTATGCTTTGAGAAGTAATAAGTATTTAGAAAAGTGAAGAAGTAAAGTAAGAAAAGAAGATAGAGTTTCAGTTTTAAGGAGTATGTTTGAGAAGTAATAAGTATTTAGAAAAGTGAAGAAGTGAAGTAAGAAGAGAAGATTGAATTTCTGTTTTAAGGAGTATGCTTTGAGAAGTAATAAGTATTTAGAAAAGTGAAGAAGTAAAGTAAGAAAAGAAGATAGAGTTTACGTTTTAAGGAGCATGCTTTGAGAAGTAATAAGTATTTAGAAAAGAGAAGAAGTAAAGTAAGAAAAGAAGATAGAGTTTCTGTTTTAAGGAGTAAACTTAGAGATAAAAAGAAGTAATTAAAAGTGAAGAAGTAAAGTAAGAAAAGAAGATAGAATTTATGTTTTAAGGAGTATGCTTTGAGAAGTAATAAGTATTTAGAAAAGTGAAGAAGTAAAGTAAGAAGAGAAGATAGAATTTCAGTTTTAAGGTGTATGTTTTGAGAAGTAATAAGTATTTAGAAAAGTGAAGAAGTAAAATAGAAAAGAAGATAGAGTTTCAGATTTAAGGAGTATGTTTGAGGAAGTAATAAGTATTTAGAAAAGTGAAGAAGTAAAGTGAGAAGAGAAGATAGAGTTTCAGATTTAAGGAGTATGCTTTGAGAAGTAATAAGTATTTAGAAAAGTGAAGAAGTAAAGTAAGAAAAAAAGATTGAATTTAAGTTTTAAGGAGTATGTTTTGAGAAGTAATAAGTATTTAGAAAAGTGAAGAAGTAAAGTAAGAAAAGAAGATAGAGTTTAAGTTTTAAGGAGTAAACTTAGAGATAAAAAGAAGTAATTAAAAGTGAAGAAGTAAAGTAAGAAAAGAAGATAGAATTTATGTTTTAAGGAGTATGCTTTGAGAAGTAATAAGTATTTAGAAAAGTGAAGAAGTAAAGTAAGAAAAGAAGATAGAGTTTCAGTTTT
This sequence comes from Loxodes magnus, assembly GCA_946699065.1. Taxonomy (NCBI): domain Eukaryota; phylum Ciliophora; class Karyorelictea; order Loxodida; family Loxodidae; genus Loxodes; species Loxodes magnus. The sequence goes on along the minus strand of CAMPDV010000564.1, from coordinate 176,252 downwards.
AAGTGTATGCTTTGAGAAGTAATAAGTATTTAGAAAAGTGAAGATGTAAAGTAAGAAAAGAAGATAGAGTTTAAGTTTTAAGGATTATGCTTTGAGAAGTAATAAGTATTTAAAAAGTGAAGAAGTAAAGTAAGAAAAGAAGATAGAGTTTCAGTTTTAAGTGTATGCTTTAAGTAATAAGTATTTAGAAAAGTGAAGATGTAAAGTAAGAAAAGAAGATAGAGTTTCAGTTTTAAGTGTATGCTTTGAGAAGTAATAAGTATTTAGAAAAGTGAAGAAGTAAAGTAAGAAAAGAAGATAGAGTTTCAGTTTTAAGATGTATGCTTTGAGAAGTAATAAGTATTTTGAAAAGTGAAGAAGTAAAGTAAGAAAAGAAGATAGAGTTTAAGTTTTAAGGAGTAAACTTAGAGATAAAAAGAAGTAATTAAAAGTGAAGAAGTAAAGTAAGAAAAGAAGATAGAGTTTCAGTTTTAAGGAGTATGCTTTGAGAAGTAATAAGTATTTAGAAAAGTGAAGAAGTAAAGTAAGAAAAGAAGATAGAGTTTAAGTTTTAAGTGTATGCTTTGAGAAGTAATAAGTATTTAGAAAAGTGAAGATGTAAAGTAAGAAGAGAAGATAGAATTTGAGTTTTAAGTAGTATGCTTTGAGAAGTAATAAGTATTTAGAAAAGTGAAGAAGTAAAGTAAGAAAAGAAGATAGAGCTTAAGTTTTAAGGAGTATGCTTTGAGAAGTAATAAGTATTTAGAAAAGTGAAGAAGTAAAGTAAGAAAAGAAGATAGAGTTTAAGTTTTAAGTGTATGCTTTGAGAAGTAATAAGTATTTAGAAAAGTGAAGATGTAAAGTAAGAAGAGAAGATAGAATTTGAGTTTTAAGTAGTATGCTTTGAGAAGTAATAAGTATTTAGAAAAGTGAAGAAGTAAAGTAAGAAAAGAAGATAGAGCTTAAGTTTTAAGGAGTATGCTTTAAAATGAAATTTGTTATTTTGAAAAGTGAAGAAGTAAAGTAAGAAAAGAAGAAAGAATTTGAGTTTTAAGTAGTATGCTTTGAGAAGTAATAAGTATTTAGAAAAGTGAAGAAGTAAAGTAAGAAAAGAAGTTAGAATCATAGTTTTAAGGAGTATGCTTTAAAATGAAATTTGTTATTTTGAAAAGTGAAGAAGTAAAGTAAGAAAAGAAGAAAGAATTTCAGTTTTAAGGAGTATGCTTTGAGAAGTAATAAGTATTTAGAAAAGTGAAGAAGTAAAGTAAGAAAAGAAGATAGAGTTTCAGTTTTAAGGAGTATGTTTGAGAAGTAATAAGTATTTAGAAAAGTGAAGAAGTGAAGTAAGAAGAGAAGATTGAATTTCTGTTTTAAGGAGTATGCTTTGAGAAGTAATAAGTATTTAGAAAAGTGAAGAAGTAAAGTAAGAAAAGAAGATAGAGTTTACGTTTTAAGGAGCATGCTTTGAGAAGTAATAAGTATTTAGAAAAGAGAAGAAGTAAAGTAAGAAAAGAAGATAGAGTTTCTGTTTTAAGGAGTATACATTAGAGAAGTAATAAGTATTTAGAAAAGTGAAGAAGTAAAGTAAGAAAAGAAGATAGAATTTATGTTTTAAGGAGTATGTTTTGAGAAGTAATAAGTATTTAGAAAAGTGAAGAAGTAAAGTAAGAAGAGAAGATAGAATTTCAGTTTTAAGGTGTATGTTTTGAGAAGTAATAAGTATTTAGAAAAGTGAAGAAGTAAAATAGAAAAGAAGATAGAGTTTCAGATTTAAGGAGTATGTTTGAGGAAGTAATAAGTATTTAGAAAAGTGAAGAAGTAAAGTGAGAAGAGAAGATAGAGTTTCAGATTTAAGGAGTATGCTTTGAGAAGTAATAAGTATTTAGAAAAGTGAAGAAGTAAAGTAAGAAAAAAAGATTGAATTTAAGTTTTAAGGAGTATGTTTTGAGAAGTAATAAGTATTTAGAAAAGTGAAGAAGTAAAGTAAGAAAAGAAGATAGAGTTTAAGTTTTAAGGAGTAAACTTAGAGATAAAAAGAAGTAATTAAAAGTGAAGAAGTAAAGTAAGAAAAGAAGATAGAATTTATGTTTTAAGGAGTATGCTTTGAGAAGTAATAAGTATTTAGAAAAGTGAAGAAGTAAAGTAAGAAAAGAAGATAGAGTTTGTTTTAAGGAGTATGTTTTGAGAAGTAATAAGTATTTAGAAAAGTGAAGATGTAAAGTAAGAAAAGAAGATAGAGTTTCAGTTTTAAGTAGTATGCTTTGAGAAGTAATAAGTATTTAAAAAGTGAAGAAGTAAAGTGAGAAGAGAAGATAGAGTTTCAGATTTAAGGAGTATGCTTTGAGAAGTAATAAGTATTTAGAAAAGTGAAGAAGTAAAGTAAGAAAAAAAGATTGAATTTAAGTTTTAAGGAGTATGTTTTGAGAAGTAATAAGTATTTAGAAAAGTGAAGAAGTAAAGTAAGAAAAGAAGATAGAGTTTAAGTTTTAAGGAGTAAACTTAGAGATAAAAAGAAGTAATTAAAAGTGAAGAAGTAAAGTAAGAAAAGAAGATAGAATTTATGTTTTAAGGAGTATGCTTTGAGAAGTAATAAGTATTTAGAAAAGTGAAGAAGTAAAGTAAGAAAAGAAGATAGAGTTTGTTTTAAGGAGTATGTTTTGAGAAGTAATAAGTATTTAGAAAAGTGAAGATGTAAAGTAAGAAAAGAAGATAGAGTTTCAGTTTTAAGTAGTATGCTTTGAGAAGTAATAAGTATTTAAAAAGTGAAGAAGTAAAGTGAGAAGAGAAGATAGAGTTTCAGATTTAAGGAGTATGCTTTGAGAAGTAATAAGTATTTAGAAAAGTGAAGAAGTAAAGTAAGAAAAGAAGAAAGAATTTCAGTTTTAAGTAGTATGCTTTAAGTAATAAGTATTTAGAAAAGTGAAGAAGTAAAATAGAAAAGAAGATAGAGTTTCAGATTTAAGGAGTATGTTTGATGAAGTAATAAGTATTTAGAAAAGTGAAGAAGTAAAGTGAGAAGAGAAGATAGAGTTTCAGATTTAAGGAGTATGCTTTGAGAAGTAATAAGTATTTAGAAAAGTGAAGAAGTAAAGTAAGAAAAGAAGATAGAGTTTGTTTTAATGAGTATGTTTTGAGAAGTAATAAGTATTTAGAAAAGTGAAGAAGTAAAGTAAGAAAAGAAGATAGAGTTTAAGTTTTAAGGAGTATGATTTACAATGAAAGTTGTTATTTTGAAAAGTGAAGAAGTAAAGTGAGAAAAGAAGTTAGAATCATAGTTTTAAGGAGTATGCTTTAAAATGAAATTTGTTATTTTGAAAAGTGAAGAAGTAAAGTAAGAAAAGAAGAAAGAATTTCAGTTTTAAGTAGTATGCTTTGAGAAGTAATAAGTATTTAAAAAAGTGAAGAAGTAAAGTAAGAAAAGAAGATAGAGTTTAAGTTTTAAGGAGTATACATTGAGAAGTAATAAGTATTTAAAAAGTGAAGAAGTAAAGTAAGAAAAGAAGATAGAGTTTCAGTTTTAAGTGTATGCTTTGAGAAGTAATAAGTATTTAGAAAAGTGAAGAAGTAAAGTAAGAAAAGAAGATAGAGTTTAAGTTTTAAGGAGCATGCTTTGAGAAGTAATAAGTAATTAAAAGTGAAGAAGTAAAGTAAGAAAAGTAGATTGAATTTCAGTTTTAAGGATTATGCTTTGAGAAGTAATAAGTATTTAGAAAAGTGAAGAAGTAAAGTAAGAAAAGAAGATAGAGTTTCAGTTTTAAGGAGTATGCTTTGAGAAGTAATAAGTATTTAGAAAAGTGAAGAATTAAAGTAAGAAAAGAAGATAGAGTTTCAGTTTTAAGGAGTATGCTTTGACTAGTAATAAGTTTTATAAAAGTGAAGAAGTAAAGTAAGAAAAGTAGATTGAATTTCAGTTTTAAGAATTATGCTTTGAGAAGTAATAAGTATTTAGAAAAGTGAAGAAGTAAAGTAAGAAAAGAAGATAGAGTTTAAGTTTTAAGGAGTATACATTGAGAAGTAATAAGTATTTAGAAAAGTGAAGAAGTAAAGTAAGAAAAGAAGATAGAATTTCAGTTTTAAGGAGTATGTTTTGAGAAGTAATAAGTATTTAGAAAAGTGAAGAAGTAAAGTAAGAAAAGAAGATAGAGTTTAAGTTTTAAGGAGTATGCTTTGAGAAGTAATAAGTATTTAGAAAAGTGAAGAAGTAAAGTAAGAAGAGAAGATAGAATTTCTGTTTTAAGGTGTATGTTTTGAGAAATAATAAGTATTTATAAAAGTGAAGAAGTAAAATATAAAAGAAGATAGAGTTTCAGTTTTAAGGATTATGCTTTGAGAAGTAATAAGTATTTTGAAAAGTGAAGAAGTAAAGTAAGAAAAGAAGATAGAATTTATGTTTTAAGGAGTAAACTTAGAGATAAAAAGAAGTAATTAAAAGTGAAGAAGTAAAGTAAGAAAAGAAGATAGAATTTATGTTTTAAGGAGTATGCTTTGAGAAGTAATAAGTATTTAGAAAAGTGAAGAAGTAAAATAGAAAAGAAGATAGAGTTTAAGTTTTAAGCAGTATGATTTACAATGAAAGTTTTTATTTTGAAAAGTGAAGAAGTAAAGTGAGAAAAGAAGTTAGAATCATAGTTTTAAGGAGTATGCTTTAAAATGAAATTTGTTATTTTGAAAAGTGAAGAAGTAAAGTAAGAAAAGAAGAAAGAATTTCAGTTTTAAGGAGTATGCTTTGAGAAGTAATAAGTATTTATAAAAGTGAAGAAGTAAAGTAAGAAAAGAAGATAGAGTTTGTTTTAAGGAGTATGCTTTGAGAAGTAATAAGTATTTAGAAAAGTGAAGAAGTAAAGTAAGAAAAGAAGATAAAGTTTACGTTTTAAGGAGCATGCTTTGAGAAGTAATAAGTATTTAGAAAAGAGAAGAAGTAAAGTAAGAAAAGAAGATAGAGTTTCTGTTTTAAGGAGTAAACTTAGAGATAAAAAGAAGTAATTAAAAGTGAAGAAGTAAAGTAAGAAAAGAAGATAGAGTTTAAGTTTTAAGGATTATGCTTTGAGAAGTAATAATTATTTAGAAAAGTGAAGAAGTAAAATAAGAAAAGAAGATAGAGTTTAAGTTTTAAGGAGCATGCTTTGAGAAGTAATAAGTAATTAAAAGTGAAGAAGCAAAGTAAGAAAAGTAGATTGAATTTCAGTTTTAAGGAGTATGCTTTGAGAAGTAATAAGTATTTAGAAAAGTGAAGAAGTAAAGTAAGAAAAGAAGATAGAGTTTAAGTTTTAAGGAGTATGCTTTGAGAAGTAATAAGTATTTAGAAAAGTGAAGAAGTAAAGTAAGAAGAGAAGATAGAATTTCTGTTTTAAGGTGTATGTTTTGAGAAATAATAAGTAATTAGAAAAGTGAAGAAGTAAAATAGAAAAGAAGATAGAGTTTAAGTTTTAAGGAGTATAATTTACAATGAAAGTTGTTATTTTGAAATGTGAAGAAGTAAAGTGAGAAAAGAAGTTAGAATCATAGTTTTAAGGAGTATGCTTTAAAATGAAATTTGTTATTTTGAAAAGTGAAGAAGTAAAGTAAGAAAAGAAGATAGAGTTTCAGTTTTAAGGAGTATGCTTTGAGAAGTAATAAGTATTTAGAAAAGTGAAGAAGTAAAGTAAGAAAAGAAGATAGAGTTTAAGTTTTAAGGAGTATGTTTGAGAAGTAATAAGTATTTAGAAAAGTGAAGAAGTAAAGTAAGAAAAGAAAATAGAGTTTGCTTTAAGGAGTATGCTTTGAGAAGTAATAAGTATTTAGAAAAGTGAAGAAGTAAAGTAAGAAAAGAAGATAGAGTTTAAGTTTTAAGGAGTATGCTTTGAGAAGTAATAAGTATTTAGAAAAGTGAAGATGTAAAGTAAGAAAAGAAGATAGAGTTTAAGTTTTAAGGAGTATGCTTTGAGAAGTAATAAGTATTTAAAAAGTGAAGAAGTAAAGTAAGAAAAGAAGATAGAGTTTAAGTTTTAAGGAGTATGCTTTGAGAAGTAATAAGTATTTAAAAAGTGAAGAAGTAAAGTAAGAAAAGAAGATAGAGTTTCAGTTTTAAGTGCATGCTTTGAGAAGTAATAAGTATTTAGAGAAGTGAAGAAGTAAAGTAAGAAAAGAAGATAGAGTTTAAGTTTTAAGGAGTATGCTTTGAGAAGTAATAAGTATTTAAAAAGTGAAGAAGTAAAGTAAGAAAAGAAGATAGAGTTTCAGTTTTAAGTGCATGCTTTGAGAAGTAATAAGTATTTAGAAAAGTGAAGAAGTAAAGTAAGAAAAAAAGATAGAGTTTAAGTTTTAAGGAGTATGCTTTGACTAGTAATAAATATTTAGAAAAGTGAAGCAGCAAAGTAAGAAAAGAAGATAGAGTTTCAGATTTAAGGAGTATGCTTTGAGAAGTAATAAGTATTTATAAAAGTGAAGAAGTAAAGTAAGAAAAAAAGATAGAATTTCGGTTTTAAGTAGTATGCTTTGAGAAGTAATAAGTATTTAGAGAAGTGAAGAAGTAAAGTAAGAAAAGAAGATAGAGTTTCAGTTTTAAGGATTATGATTTGAGAAGTAATAAGTATTTAGAAAGTGAAGATGTAAAGTAAGAAAAGAAGATAGAGTTTAAGTTTTAAGGAGTATGCTTTGAGAAGTAATAAGTATTTAGAAAAGTGAAATAAAGTGAGAAGAGAAGATAGAGTTTCAGTTTTAAGGAGTATGCTTTGAGAAGTAATAAGTATTTAGAAAAGTGAAGAAGTAAAGTAAGAAAAGAAGATAGAGTTTCAGTTTTAAGGATTATGATTTGAGAAGTAATAAGTATTTAGAAAAGTGAAGAAGTAAAGTAAGAAAAGAAGATAGAGTTTGTTTTAAGGAGTATGTTTTGAGAAGTAATAAGTATTTAGAAAAGTGAAGAAGTAAAGTAAGAAAAGAAGATAGAGTTTATGTTTTAAGGAGTAAACTTAGAGATCAAAAGAAGTAATTAAAAGTGAAGAAGTAAAGTAAGAAAAGAAAGTTAGAATCATAGTTTTAAGGAGTATGCTTTGAGAAGTAATAAGTATTTAGAAAAGTGAAGAAGTAAAGTAAGAAAAGAAGATAGAGTTTAAGTTTTAAGGAGTATGCTTTGAGAAGTAATAAGTATTTAGAAAAGTGAAGATGTAAAGTAAGAAAAGAAGATAGAGTTTAAGTTTTAAGGAGTATGCTTTGAGAAGTAATAAGTATTTAGAAAAGTGAAGAAGTAAAGTAAGAAAAGAAGATAGAGTTTCAGTTTTAAGTGTATGCTTTGAGAAGTAATAAGTATTTAAAAAGTGAAGAAGTAAAGTAAGAAAAGAAGATAGAGTTTAAGTTTTAAGGAGTATACATTGAGAAGTAATAAGTATTTAGAAAAGTGAAGAAGTAAAGTAAGAAAAGAAGATAGAGTTTGTTTTAAGGAGTATGTTTTGAGAAGTAATAAGTATTTAGAAAAGTGAAGAAGTAAAGTAAGAAAAGAAGATAGAGTTTATGTTTTAAGGAGTAAACTTAGAGATCAAAAGAAGTAATTAAAAGTGAAGAAGTAAAGTAAGAAAAGAAAGTTAGAATCATAGTTTTAAGGAGTATGCTTTGAGAATTAATAAGTAATTAAAAGTGAAGAAGTAAAGTAAGAAAAAAAGATAGAGTTTAAGTTTTAAGGAGTATGCTTTGAGAAGTAAAAAGTATTTAGAAAAGTGAAGAAGTAAAGTAAGAAAAGAAGATAGAGTTTAAGTTTTAAGGAGTATGATTTACAATGAAAGTTGTTATTTTGAAAAGTGAAGAAGTAAAGTGAGAAAAGAAGATAGAGTTTAAGTTTTAAGGAGTATGCTTTGAGAAGTAATAAGTATTTAGAAAAGTGAAGAAGTAAAGTAAGAAAAGAAGATAGAGTTTCAGTTTTAAGTGTATGCTTTGAGAAGTAATAAGTATTTAAAAAGTGAAGAAGTAAAGTAAGAAAAGAAGATAGAGTTTAAGTTTTAAGGAGTATACATTGAGAAGTAATAAGTATTTAGAAAAGTGAAGAAGTAAAGTAAGAAAAGTAGATTGAATTTCAGTTTTAAGGAGTATGCTTTGAGAAGTAATAAGTATTTAGAAAAGTGAAGAAGTAAAGTAAGAAAAGAAGATAGAGTTTATGTTTTAAGGAGTAAACTTAGAGATAAAAAGAAGTAATTAAAAGTGAAGAAGTAAAGTAAGAAGAGAAGATAGAATTTCTGTTTTAAGGTGTATGTTTTGAGAAGTAATAAGTATTTAGAAAAGTGAAGATGTAAAGTAAGAAAAAAAGATAGAGTTTACGTTTTAAGGAGTATGCTTTGAGAAGTAATAAGTATTTAGAAAAGTGAAGAAGTAAAGTGAGAAAAGAAAGTTAGAATCATAGTTTTAAGGAGTATGCTTTGAGAATTAATAAGTACCTAAAAGTGAAGAAGTAAAGTAAGAAGAGAAGATAGAATTTCTGTTTTAAGGTGTATGTTTTGAGAAATAATAAGTATTTAGAAAAGTGAAGAAGTATAGTAAGAAGAGAAGATAGAGTTTAAGTTTTAAGGTGTATGCTTTGAGAAGTAATAAGTTTTTAAAAAGTGAAGAAGTAAAATAGAAAAGAAGATAGAGTTTAAGTTTTAAGGAGTATAATTTACAATGAAAGTTGTTATTTTGAAATGTGAAGAAGTAAAGTGAGAAAAGAAGTTAGAATCATAGTTTTAAGGAGTATGCTTTAAAATGAAATTTGTTATTTTGAAAAGTGAAGAAGTAAAGTAAGAAAAAAAGATAGAGTTTAAGTTTTAAGGAGTATGCTTTGACTAGTAATAAATATTTAGAAAAGTGAAGCAGCAAAGTAAGAAAAGAAGATAGAGTTTCAGATTTAAGGAGTATGCTTTGAGAAGTAATAAGTATTTATAAAAGTGAAGAAGTAAAGTAAGAAAAGAAGATAGAGTTTCAGTTTTAAGGATTATGCTTTGAGAAGTAATAAGTATTTATAAAAGTGAAGAAGTAAAGTAAGAAAAAAAGATAGAGTTTAAGTTTTAAGGAGTATGCTTTGAGAAGTAATAAGTATTTAGAAAAGTGAAGAAGTAAAATAGAAAAGAAGATAGAGTTTAAGTTTTAGCAGTATGATTTACAATGAAAGTTGTTATTTTGAAAAGTGAAGAAGTAAAGTGAGAAAAGAAGTTAGAATCATAGTTTTAAGGAGTATGCTTTAAAATGAAATTTGTTATTTTGAAAAGTGAAGAAGTAAAGTAAGAAAAGAAGAAAGAATTTCAGTTTTAAGGAGTATGTTTTGAGAAGTAATAAGTATTTAGAAAAGTGAAGATGTAAAGCTTGAAAAGAAGATAGAGTTTCAGTTTTAAGGAGTATGCTTTGAGAAGTAATAAGTATTTAGAAAAGTGAAGAAGTAAAGTGAGAAAAGAAGTTAGAATCATAGTTTTAAGTAGTATGCTTTAAAATGAAATTTGTTATTTTGAAAAGTGAAGAAGTAAAGTAAGAAAAGAAGATAGAGTTTAAGTTTTAAGGAGTATGCTTTGAGAAGTAATAAGTATTTAGAAAAGTGAAGAAGTAAAGTAAGAAAAGAAGATAGAGTTTCAGTTTTAAGTGTATGCTTTGAGAAGTAATAAGTATTTAGAAAAGTGAAGAAGTAAAGTGAGAAAAGAAGTTAGAATCATAGTTTTAAGTAGTATGCTTTAAAATGAAATTTGTTATTTTGAAAAGTGAAGAAGTAAAGTGAGAAAAGAAGTTAGAATCATAGTTTTAAGGAGTATGCTTAAAAATGAAATTTGTTATTTTGAAAAGTGAAGAAGTAAAGTAAGAAAAGAAGAAAGAATTTCAGTTTTAAGTAGTATGCTTTGAGAAGTATTAAGTAATTAGAAAAGTGAAGATGTAAAGTAAGAAAAGAAGATAGAGTTTAAGTTTTAAGGAGTATGCTTTGAGAAGTAATAAGTATTTAGAAAAGTGAAGAAGTAAAGTAAGAAAAGAAGATAGAGTTTCAGATTTAAGGAGTATGATTTCAGAAGTATTAAGTATTTAGAAAAGTGAAGAAGTAAAGTAAGAAAAGAAGATAGAGTTTAAGTTTTAAGGAGTATACATTGAGAAGTAATAAGTATTTAGAAAAGTGAAGAAGTAAAGTAAGAAAAGAAGATAGAATCATAGTTTTAAGGAGTATGTTTGAGAAGTAATAAGTATTTAGAAAAGAGAAGAAGTAAAGTAAGAAAAGAAGATAGAGTTTAAGTTTTAAGATGTATGCTTTGAGAAGTAATAAGTATTTAGAAAAGTGAAGAAGTAGAGTAAGAAAAGAAGATAGAGTTTCAGTTTTAAGATGTATGCTTTGAGAAGTAATAAGTATTTAGAAAAGTGAAATAAAGTGAGAAGAGAAGATAGAGTTTCAGTTTTAAGGATTATGCTTTGAGAAGTAATAAGTATTTAGAAAAGTGAAGATGTAAAGTAAGAAAAGAAGATAGAGTTTAAGTTTTAAGTAGTATGCTTTGAGAAGTAATAAGTATTTAGAAAAGTGAAGAAGTAAAGTGAGAAGAGAAGATAGAATTTGAGTTTTAAGGAGTATGCTTTGAGAAGTAATAAGTATTTAGAAAAGTGAAGAAGTAAAGTGAGAAGAGAAGAAAGAATTTCAGATTTAAGGAGTATGTTTGAGAAGTAATAAGTATTTAGAAAGTGAAGAAGTAAAGTAAGAAAAGAAGATTGAATTTTAGTTTTAAGGAGTAAACTTAGAGATAAAAAGAAGTAATTAAAAGTGAAGAAGTAAAATAGAAAAGAAGATAGAGTTTGTTTTAAGGAGTATGTTTTGAGAAGTAATAAGTATTTAGAAAAGTGAAGAAGTAAAGTAAGAAAAGAAGATAGAATTTCAGTTTTAAGGTGTATGCTTTGAGAAGTAATAAGTATTTAGAAAAGTGAAGAAGTAAAATAGAAAAGAAGATAGAGTTTAAGTTTTAAGCAGTATGATTTACAATGAAAGTTGTTATTTTGAAAAGTGAAGAAGTAAAGTGAGAAAAGAAGTTAGAATCATAGTTTTAAGGAGTATGCTTTAAAATGAAATTTGTTATTTTGAAAAGTGAAGAAGTAAAGTAAGAAAAGAAGATAGAATTTGAGTTTTAAGGAGTAAACTTAGAGATAAAAAGAAGTAATTAAAAGTGAAGAAGTAAAGTAAGAAAAGAAGATAGAGTTTCAGTTTTAAGGATTATGCTTTGAGAAGTAATAAGTATTTAGAAAAGTGAAGAAGTAAAGTAAGAAAAGAAGATATAGTTTCAGATTTAAGGAGTATGCATTGAGAAGTAATAAGTATTTAGAAAAGTGAAGAAGTAAAGTAAGAAAAGGTTATAGAATTTCAGTATTAAGGAGTATGCTTTGAGAAGTAATAAGTATTTAGAAAAGTGAAGATGTAAAGTAAGAAAAGAAGATAGAGTTTAAGTTTTAAGGAGTATGATTTACAATGAAAGTTGTTATTTTGAAAAGTGAAGAAGTAAAGTGAGAAGAGAAGATAGAATTTGAGTTTTAAGCAGTATGCTTTGAGAAGTAATAAGTATTTAGAAAGTGAAGAAGTAAAGTAAGAAAAGAAGATAGAGTTTCAGTTTTAAGGATTATGCTTTGAGAAGTAATAAGTATTTTGAAAAGTGAAGAAGTAAAGTAAGAAAAGAAGATAGATTTTAGTTTTTAAGGAGTAAACTTAGAGATAAAAAGAAGTCATTAAAAGTGAAGAAGTAAAGTAAGAAAAGAAGATAGAATTTATGTTTTAAGGAGTATGCTTTGAGAAGTAATAAGTATTTAGAAAAGTGAAGAAGTAAAGTAAGAAGAGAAGATAGAATTTCTGTTTTAAGGTGTATGTTTTGAGAAATAATAAGTATTTATAAAAGTGAAGAAGTAAAATAGAAAAGAAGATAGAGTTTCAGTTTTAAGGATTATGCTTTGAGAAGTAATAAGTATTTTGAAAAGTGAAGAAGTAAAGTAAGAAAAGAAGATAGAATTTATGTTTTAAGGAGTAAACTTAGAGATAAAAAGAAGTAATTAAAAGTGAAGAAGTAAAGTAAGAAAAGAAGATAGAATTTATGTTTTAAGGAGTATGCTTTGAGAAGTAATAAGTATTTAGAAAAGTGAAGAAGTAAAATAGAAAAGAAGATAGAGTTTAAGTTTTAAGCAGTATGATTTACAATGAAAGTTTTTATTTTGAAAAGTGAAGAAGTAAAGTGAGAAAAGAAGTTAGAATCATTGTTTTAAGGAGTATGCTTTAAAATGAAATTTGTTATTTTGAAAAGTGAAGAAGTAAAGTAAGAAAAGAAGAAAGAATTTCAGTTTTAAGGAGTATGCTTTGAGAAGTAATAAGTATTTAGAAAAGTGAAGAAGTAAAGTAAGAAAAGAAGATAGAGTTTCAGTTTTAAGGAGTATGTTTGAGAAGTAATAAGTATTTAGAAAAGTGAAGAAGTGAAGTAAGAAGAGAAGATTGAATTTCAGTTTTAAGGAGTATGCTTTGAGAAGTAATAAGTATTTAGAAAAGTGAAGAAGTAAAGTAAGAAAAGTAAGAAAAGAAGATAGAGTTTACGTTTTAAGGAGCATGCTTTGAGAAGTAATAAGTATTTAGAAAAGAGAAGAAGTAAAGTAAGAAAAGAAGATAGAGTTTCTGTTTTAAGGAGTAAACTTAGAGATAAAAAGAAGTAATTAAAAGTGAAGAAGTAAAGTAAGAAAAGAAGATAGAATTTATGTTTTAAGGAGTATGCTTTGAGAAGTAATAAGTATTTAGAAAAGTGAAGAAGTAAAGTAAGAAGAGAAGATAGAATTTCAGTTTTAAGGTGTATGTTTTGAGAAGTAATAAGTATTTAGAAAAGTGAAGAAGTGAAGTAAGAAGAGAAGATTGAATTTCAGTTTTAAGGAGTATGCTTTGAGAAGTAATAAGTATTTAGAAAAGTGAAGAAGTAAAGTAAGAAAAGTAAGAAAAGAAGATAGAGTTTACGTTTTAAGGAGCATGCTTTGAGAAGTAATAAGTATTTAGAAAAGAGAAGAAGTAAAGTAAGAAAAGAAGATAGAGTTTCTGTTTTAAGGAGTAAACTTAGAGATAAAAAGAAGTAATTAAAAGTGAAGAAGTAAAGTAAGAAAAGAAGAAAGAATTTATGTTTTAAGGAGTATGCTTTGAGAAGTAATAAGTATTTAGAAAAGTGAAGAAGTAAAGTAAGAAGAGAAGAGTGAATTTCTGTTTTAAGGTGTATGTTTTGAGAAGTAATAAGTATTTAGAAAAGTGAAGATGTAAAGTAAGAAAAGAAGATAGAGTTTCAGTTTTAAGTAGTATGCTTTGAGAAGTAATAAGTATTTAAAAAGTGAAGAAGTAAAGTGAGAAGAGAAGATAGAGTTTCAGATTTAAGGAGTATGCTTTGAGAAGTAATAAGTATTTAGAAAAGTGAAGAAGTAAAGTAAGAAAAGAAGAAAGAATTTCAGTTTTAAGTAGTATGCTTTGAGAAGTAATAAGTATTTAGAAAAGTGAAGAAGTAAAATAGAAAAGAAGATTGAATTTAAGTTTTAAGGATTATGCTTTGAGAAGTAATAAGTATTTAGAAAAGTGAAGAAGTAAAGTGAGAAGAGAAGATAGAGTTTCAGATTTAAGGAGTATGCTTTGAGAAGTAATAAGTATTTAGAAAAGTGAAGAAGTAAAGTAAGAAAAGAAGATAGAGTTTGTTTTAATGAGTATGCTTTGAGAAGTAATAAGTATTTAGAAAAGTGAAGAAGTAAAGTAAGAAAAGAAGATTGAATTTCAGTTTTAAGGAGTATGCTTTGAGAAGTAATAAGTATTTAGAAAAGTGAAGAAGTAAAGTAAGAAAAGAAGATAGAGTTTAAGTTTTAAGGAGTATGATTTACAATGAAAGTTGTTATTTTGAAAAGTGAAGAAGTAAAGTGAGAAAAGAAGTTAGAATCATAGTTTTAAGGAGTATGCTTTAAAATGAAATTTGTTATTTTGAAAAGTGAAGAAGTAAAGTAAGAAAAGAAGAAAGAATTTAAGTTTTAAGTAGTATGCTTTGAGAAGTAATAAGTATTTAAAAAAGTGAAGAAGTAAAGTGAGAAGAGAAGATAGAATTTGAGTTTTAAGGAGTATGCTTTGAGAAGTAATAAGTATTTATAAAAGTGAAGAAGTAAAATAGAAAAGAAGATAGAGTTTCAGTTTTAAGGATTATGCTTTGAGAAGTAATAAGTATTTTGAAAAGTGAAGAAGTAAAGTAAGAAAAGAAGATAGAATTTATGTTTTAAGGAGTAAACTTAGAGATAAAAAGAAGTAATTAAAAGTGAAGAAGTAAAGTAAGAAAAGAAGATAGAATTTATGTTTTAAGGAGTATGCTTTGAGAAGTAATAAGTATTTAGAAAAGTGAAGAAGTAAAATAGAAAAGAAGATAGAGTTTAAGTTTTAAGCAGTATGATTTACAATGAAAGTTTTTATTTTGAAAAGTGAAGAAGTAAAGTGAGAAAAGAAGTTAGAATCATTGTTTTAAGGAGTATGCTTTAAAATGAAATTTGTTATTTTGAAAAGTGAAGAAGTAAAGTAAGAAAAGAAGAAAGAATTTCAGTTTTAAGGAGTATGCTTTGAGAAGTAATAAGTATTTAGAAAAGTGAAGAAGTAAAGTAAGAAAAGAAGATAGAGTTTCAGTTTTAAGGAGTATGTTTGAGAAGTAATAAGTATTTAGAAAAGTGAAGAAGTGAAGTAAGAAGAGAAGATTGAATTTCAGTTTTAAGGAGTATGCTTTGAGAAGTAATAAGTATTTAGAAAAGTGAAGAAGTAAAGTAAGAAAAGTAAGAAAAGAAGATAGAGTTTACGTTTTAAGGAGCATGCTTTGAGAAGTAATAAGTATTTAGAAAAGAGAAGAAGTAAAGTAAGAAAAGAAGATAGAGTTTCTGTTTTAAGGAGTAAACTTAGAGATAAAAAGAAGTAATTAAAAGTGAAGAAGTAAAGTAAGAAAAGAAGATAGAATTTATGTTTTAAGGAGTATGCTTTGAGAAGTAATAAGTATTTAGAAAAGTGAAGAAGTAAAGTAAGAAGAGAAGATAGAATTTCAGTTTTAAGGTGTATGTTTTGAGAAGTAATAAGTATTTAGAAAAGTGAAGAAGTGAAGTAAGAAGAGAAGATTGAATTTCAGTTTTAAGGAGTATGCTTTGAGAAGTAATAAGTATTTAGAAAAGTGAAGAAGTAAAGTAAGAAAAGTAAGAAAAGAAGATAGAGTTTACGTTTTAAGGAGCATGCTTTGAGAAGTAATAAGTATTTAGAAAAGAGAAGAAGTAAAGTAAGAAAAGAAGATAGAGTTTCTGTTTTAAGGAGTAAACTTAGAGATAAAAAGAAGTAATTAAAAGTGAAGAAGTAAAGTAAGAAAAGAAGAAAGAATTTATGTTTTAAGGAGTATGCTTTGAGAAGTAATAAGTATTTAGAAAAGTGAAGAAGTAAAGTAAGAAGAGAAGAGTGAATTTCTGTTTTAAGGTGTATGTTTTGAGAAGTAATAAGTATTTAGAAAAGTGAAGATGTAAAGTAAGAAAAGAAGATAGAGTTTCAGTTTTAAGTAGTATGCTTTGAGAAGTAATAAGTATTTAAAAAGTGAAGAAGTAAAGTGAGAAGAGAAGATAGAGTTTCAGATTTAAGGAGTATGCTTTGAGAAGTAATAAGTATTTAGAAAAGTGAAGAAGTAAAGTAAGAAAAGAAGAAAGAATTTCAGTTTTAAGTAGTATGCTTTGAGAAGTAATAAGTATTTAGAAAAGTGAAGAAGTAAAATAGAAAAGAAGATTGAATTTAAGTTTTAAGGATTATGCTTTGAGAAGTAATAAGTATTTAGAAAAGTGAAGAAGTAAAGTGAGAAGAGAAGATAGAGTTTCAGATTTAAGGAGTATGCTTTGAGAAGTAATAAGTATTTAGAAAAGTGAAGAAGTAAAGTAAGAAAAGAAGATAGAGTTTGTTTTAATGAGTATGCTTTGAGAAGTAATAAGTATTTAGAAAAGTGAAGAAGTAAAGTAAGAAAAGAAGATTGAATTTCAGTTTTAAGGAGTATGCTTTGAGAAGTAATAAGTATTTAGAAAAGTGAAGAAGTAAAGTAAGAAAAGAAGATAGAGTTTAAGTTTTAAGGAGTATGATTTACAATGAAAGTTGTTATTTTGAAAAGTGAAGAAGTAAAGTGAGAAAAGAAGTTAGAATCATAGTTTTAAGGAGTATGCTTTAAAATGAAATTTGTTATTTTGAAAAGTGAAGAAGTAAAGTAAGAAAAGAAGAAAGAATTTAAGTTTTAAGTAGTATGCTTTGAGAAGTAATAAGTATTTAAAAAAGTGAAGAAGTAAAGTGAGAAGAGAAGATAGAATTTGAGTTTTAAGGAGTATGCTTTGAGAAGTAATAAGTATTTATAAAAGTGAAGAAGTAAAATAGAAAAGAAGATAGAGTTTCAGTTTTAAGGATTATGCTTTGAGAAGTAATAAGTATTTAGAAAAGTGAAGAAGTAAAGTAAGAAAAGAAGATAGAATTTATGTTTTAAGGAGTATGCTTTGAGAAGTAATAAGTAATTAAAAGTGAAGAAGTAAAGTAAGAAAAGAAGATAGAATTTATGTTTTAAGGAGTATGCTTTGAGAAGTAATAAGTATTTAGAAAAGTGAAGAAGTAAAGTAAGAAAAGAAGATAGAGTTTCAGTTTTAAGGAGTATGCTTTGAGAAGTAATAAGTATTTAGAAAAGTGAAGATGTAAAGTAAGAAAAGTAGATTGAATTTCAGTTTTAAGGAGTATGCTTTGAGAAGTAATAAGTATTTAGAAAAGTGAAGAAGTAAAGTAAGAAAAGAAGATAGAGTTTCAGTTTTAAGGAGTATGCTTTGAGAAGTAATAAGTATTTAGAAAAGTGAAGAAGTAAAGTAAGAAAAGAAGATAGAGCTTAAGTTTTAAGGAGTATACTTTGAGAAGTAATAAGTATTTAGAAAAGTGAAGAAGCAAAGTTAGAAAAGTAGATTGAATTTCAGTTTTAAGAATTATGCTTTGAGAAGTAATAAGTATTTAGAAAAGTGAAGAAGTAAAGTAAGAAAAGAAGATAGAGTTTAAGTTTTAAGGAGTATGCTTTGAGAAGTAATAAGTATTTAGAAAAGTGAAGAAGCAAAGTAAGAAAAGTAGATTGAATTTCAGTTTTAAGAATTATGCTTTGAGAAGTAATAAGTATTTAAAAAAGTGAAGATGTAAATTAAGAAAAGAAGATAGAGTTTGCTTTAAGGAGTATGCTTTGAGAATTAATAAGTATTTAGAAAAGTGAAGAAGTAAAGTAAGAAGAGAAGATAGAATTTCTGTTTTAAGGTGTATGCTTTGAGAAGTAATAAGTATTTAGAAAAGTGAAGAAGTAAAGTAAGAAAAGAAGATAGAGTTTGCTTTAAGGAGTATGCTTTGAGAAGTAATAAGTATTTAAAAAGTGAAGAAGTAAAGTAAGAAAAGAAGATAGAGTTTAAGTTTTAAGGAGTATGCTTTTAGAAGTAATAAGTATTTAGAAAAGTGAAGAAGTAAAGTAAGAAAAGAAGATAGAGTTTAAGTTTTAAGGAGTATGCTTTGAGAAGTAATAAGTATTTAAAAAGTGAAGAAGTAAAGTAAGAAAAGAAGATAGAATTTCTGTTTTAAGGTGTATGTTTTGAGAAATAATAAGTATTTAGAAAAGTGAAGAAGTAAAGTAAGAAAAGAAGAAAGAATTTCAGTTTTAAGTAGTATGCTTTGAGAAGTAATAAGTATTTAGAAAAGTGAAGAAGCAAAGTAAGAAAAGTAGATTGAATTTCAGTTTTAAGAATTATGCTTTGAGAAGTAATAAGTATTTAAAAAAGTGAAGATGTAAATTAAGAAAAGAAGATAGAGTTTGCTTTAAGGAGTATGCTTTGAGAATTAATAAGTATTTAGAAAAGTGAAGAAGTAAAGTAAGAAGAGAAGATAGAATTTCTGTTTTAAGGTGTATGCTTTGAGAAGTAATAAGTATTTAGAAAAGTGAAGAAGTAAAGTAAGAAAAGAAGATAGAGTTTGCTTTAAGGAGTATGCTTTGAGAAGTAATAAGTATTTAGAAAAGTGAAGAAGTAAAGTAAGAAGAGAAGAGTGAATTTCTGTTTTAAGGTGTATGTTTTGAGAAGTAATAAGTATTTAGAAAAGTGAAGATGTAAAGTAAGAAAAGAAGATAGAGTTTCAGTTTTAAGTAGTATGCTTTGAGAAGTAATAAGTATTTAAAAAGTGAAGAAGTAAAGTGAGAAGAGAAGATAGAGTTTAAGTTTTAAGGAGTATGCTTTGAGAAGTAATAAGTATTTAAAAAGTGAAGAAGTAAAGTAAGAAAAGAAGATAGAATTTCTGTTTTAAGGTGTATGTTTTGAGAAATAATAAGTATTTAGAAAAGTGAAGAAGTAAAGTAAGAAAAGAAGATAGAGTTTAAGTTTTAAGGAGTATGCTTTGAGAAGTAATAAGTATTTAGAAAAGTGAAGAAGCAAAGTAAGAAAAGTAGATTGAATTTCAGTTTTAAGAATTATGCTTTGAGAAGTAATAAGTATTTAAAAAAGTGAAGATGTAAATTAAGAAAAGAAGATAGAGTTTGCTTTAAGGAGTATGCTTTGAGAATTAATAAGTATTTAGAAAAGTGAAGAAGTAAAGTAAGAAAAGAAGATAGAGTTTAAGTTTTAAGGTGTATGCTTTGAGAAGTAATAAGTATTTAGAAAAGTGAAGAAGTAAAGTAAGAAAAGAAGATAGAGTTTGCTTTAAGGAGTATGCTTTGAGAAGTAATAAGTATTTAGAAAAGTGAAGAAGTAAAGTAAGAAGAGAAGAGTGAATTTCTGTTTTAAGGTGTATGTTTTGAGAAGTAATAAGTATTTAGAAAAGTGAAGATGTAAAGTAAGAAAAGAAGATAGAGTTTCAGTTTTAAGTAGTATGCTTTGAGAAGTAATAAGTATTTAAAAAGTGAAGAAGTAAAGTGAGAAGAGAAGATAGAGTTTCAGATTTAAGGAGTATGCTTTGAGAAGTAATAAGTATTTAGAAAAGTGAAGAAGTAAAGTAAGAAAAGAAGAAAGAATTTCAGTTTTAAGTAGTATGCTTTGAGAAGTAATAAGTATTTAGAAAAGTGAAGAAGTAAAATAGAAAAGAAGATTGAATTTAAGTTTTAAGGATTATGCTTTGAGAAGTAATAAGTATTTAGAAAAGTGAAGAAGTAAAGTGAGAAGAGAAGATAGAGTTTCAGATTTAAGGAGTATGCTTTGAGAAGTAATAAGTATTTAGAAAAGTGAAGAAGTAAAGTAAGAAAAGAAGATAGAGTTTGTTTTAATGAGTATGCTTTGAGAAGTAATAAGTATTTAGAAAAGTGAAGAAGTAAAGTAAGAAAAGAAGATTGAATTTCAGTTTTAAGGAGTATGCTTTGAGAAGTAATAAGTATTTAGAAAAGTGAAGAAGTAAAGTAAGAAAAGAAGATAGAGTTTAAGTTTTAAGGAGTATGATTTACAATGAAAGTTGTTATTTTGAAAAGTGAAGAAGTAAAGTGAGAAAAGAAGTTAGAATCATAGTTTTAAGGAGTATGCTTTAAAATGAAATTTGTTATTTTGAAAAGTGAAGAAGTAAAGTAAGAAAAGAAGAAAGAATTTCAGTTTTAAGTAGTATGCTTTGAGAAGTAATAAGTATTTAAAAAAGTGAAGAAGTAAAGTGAGAAGAGAAGATAGAATTTGAGTTTTAAGGAGTATGCTTTGAGAAGTAATAAGTATTTAAAAAGTGAAGAAGTAAAGTAAGAAAAGAAGATAGAGTTTCAGTTTTAAGTGTATGCTTTGAGAAGTAATAAGTATTTAGAAAAGTGAAGAAGTAAAGTAAGAAAAGAAGATAGAGTTTAAGTTTTAAGGAGCATGCTTTGAGAATTAATAAGTAATTAAAAGTGAAGAAGTAAAGTAAGAAAAGAAGATAGAGTTTCAGTTTTAAGTGTATGCTTTGAGAAGTAATAAGTATTTAGAAAAGTGAAGAAGTAAAGTAAGAAAAGAAGATAGAGTTTCAGTTTTAAGGAGTATGCTTTGAGAAGTAATAAGTATTTAGAAAAGTGAAGATGTAAAGTAAGAAAAGTAGATTGAATTTCAGTTTTAAGGAGTATGCTTTGAGAAGTAATAAGTATTTAGAAAAGTGAAGAAGTAAAGTAAGAAAAGAAGATAGAGTTTAAGTTTTAAGGAGTATGCTTTGAGAAGTAATAAGTATTTAGAAAAGTGAAGAAGTAAAGTAAGAAAAGAAGATAGAGCTTAAGTTTTAAGGAGTATACTTTGAGAAGTAATAAGTATTTAGAAAAGTGAAGAAGCAAAGTTAGAAAAGTAGATTGAATTTCAGTTTTAAGAATTATGCTTTGAGAAGTAATAAGTATTTAGAAAAGTGAAGAAGTAAAGTAAGAAAAGAAGATAGAGTTTAAGTTTTAAGGAGTATGCTTTGAGAAGTAATAAGTATTTAGAAAAGTGAAGAAGCAAAGTAAGAAAAGTAGATTGAATTTCAGTTTTAAGAATTATGCTTTGAGAAGTAATAAGTATTTAAAAAAGTGAAGATGTAAATTAAGAAAAGAAGATAGAGTTTGCTTTAAGGAGTATGCTTTGAGAATTAATAAGTATTTAGAAAAGTGAAGAAGTAAAGTAAGAAGAGAAGATAGAATTTCTGTTTTAAGGTGTATGCTTTGAGAAGTAATAAGTATTTAGAAAAGTGAAGAAGTAAAGTAAGAAAAGAAGATAGAGTTTGCTTTAAGGAGTATGCTTTGAGAAGTAATAAGTATTTAAAAAGTGAAGAAGTAAAGTAAGAAAAGAAGATAGAGTTTAAGTTTTAAGGAGTATGCTTTTAGAAGTAATAAGTATTTAGAAAAGTGAAGAAGTAAAGTAAGAAAAGAAGATAGAGTTTAAGTTTTAAGGAGTATGCTTTGAGAAGTAATAAGTATTTAAAAAGTGAAGAAGTAAAGTAAGAAAAGAAGATAGAGTTTCAGTTTTAAGTGTATGCTTTGAGAAGTAATAAGTATTTAGAAAAGTGAAGAAGTAAAGTAAGAAAAGAAGATAGAGTTTAAGTTTTAAGGAGTATGCTTTGAGAAGTAATAAGTATTTAGAAAAGTGAAGAAGCAAAGTAAGAAAAGTAGATTGAATTTCAGTTTTAAGGAGTATGGTTTGAGAAGTAATAAGTATTTAGAAAAGTGAAGAAGTAAAGTAAGAAAAGAAGATTGAATTTCAGTTTTAAGGAGTATGCTTTGAGAAGTAATAAGTATTTAGAAAAGTGAAGAAGTAAAGTAAGAAAAGAAGATAGAGTTTGCTTTAAGGAGTATGCTTTGAGAAGTAATAAGTATTTAAAAAGTGAAGAAGTAAAGTAAGAAAAGAAGATAGAGTTTAAGTTTTAAGGAGTATGCTTTTAGAAGTAATAAGTATTTAGAAAAGTGAAGAAGTAAAGTAAGAAAAGAAGATAGAGTTTAAGTTTTAAGGAGTATGCTTTGAGAAGTAATAAGTATTTAAAAAGTGAAGAAGTAAAGTAAGAAAAGAAGATAGAGTTTCAGTTTTAAGTGTATGCTTTGAGAAGTAATAAGTATTTAGAAAAGTGAAGAAGTAAAGTAAGAAAAGAAGATAGAGTTTAAGTTTTAAGGAGTATACATTGAGAAGTAATAAGTATTTAAAAAGTGAAGAAGCAAAGTAAGAAAAGTAGATTGAATTTCAGTTTTAAGGAGTATGGTTTGAGAAGTAATAAGTATTTAGAAAAGTGAAGAAGTAAAGTAAGAAAAGAAGATTGAATTTCAGTTTTAAGGAGTATGCTTTGAGAAGTAATAAGTATTTAAAAAGTGAAGAAGTAAAGTAAGAAAAGAAGATAGAGTTTCAGTTTTAATTGTATGCTTTGAGAAGTAAAAGTATTTAAAAAGTGAAGAAGTAAAGTAAGAAAAGAAGATAGAGTTTAAGTTTTAAGGAGTATGCTTTGAGAAGTAATAAGTATTTAGAAAAGTGAAGAAGCAAAGTAAGAAAAGTAGATTGAATTTAAGTTTTAAGGATTATGCTTTGAGAAGTAATAAGTATTTAGAAAAGTGAAGAAGTAAAGTAAGAAAAGAAGATAGAGTTTAAGTTTTAAGGAGTATGCTTTGAGAAGTAATAAGTATTTAGAAAAGTGAAGAAGTAAAGTAAGAAGAGAAGATAGAATTTCTGTTTTAAGGTGTATGCTTTGAGAAGTAATAAGTATTTAGAAAAGTGAAGAAGTAAAGTAAGAAAAGAAGATAGAGTTTGCTTTAAGGAGTATGCTTTGAGAAGTAATAAGTATTTAAAAAGTGAAGAAGTAAAGTAAGAAAAGAAGATAGAGTTTAAGTTTTAAGGAGTATGCTTTGAGAAGTAATAAGTATTTAGAAAAGTGAAGAAGTAAAGTAAGAAAAGAAGATAGAGTTTCAGTTTTAAGGATTATGCTTTGAGAAGTAATAAGTATTTAGAAAAGTGAAGATGTAAAGTAAGAAAAGAAGATAGAGCTTAAGTTTTAAGGAGTATACATTGAGAAGTAATAAGTATTTAGAAAAGTGAAGAAGTAAAGTAAGAAAAGAAGATAGAGTTTAAGTTTTAAGGAGTATGCTTTGAGAAGTAATAAGTATTTAGAAAAGTGAAGAAGTAAAGTAAGAAAAGAAGATAGAGTTTAAGTTTTAAGGAGTATACATTGAGAAGTAATAAGTATTTAAAAAGTGAAGAAGTAAAGTAAGAGAAGAAGATAGAGTTTCAGTTTTAAGTGTATGCTTTGAGAAGTAATAAGTATTTAGAAAAGTGAAGAAGTAAAGTAAGAAAAGAAGATAGAGTTTAAGTTTTAAGAAGCATGCTTTGAGAAGTAATAAGTATTTAGAAAAGTGAAGAAGTAAAGTAAGAAAAGAAGATAGAGTTTAAGTTTTAAGGAGTATGCTTTGAGAAGTAATAAGTATTTAGAAAAGTGAAGAAGCAAAGTAAGAAAAGTAGATTGAATTTAAGTTTTAAGGATTATGCTTTGAGAAGTAATAAGTATTTAGAAAAGTGAAGAAGTAAAGTAAGAAAAGAAGATAGAGTTTAAGTTTTAAGGAGTATGCTTTGAGAAGTAATAAGTATTTAGAAAAGTGAAGAAGTAAAGTAAGAAGAGAAGATAGAATTTCTGTTTTAAGGTGTATGCTTTGAGAAGTAATAAGTATTTAGAAAAGTGAAGAAGTAAAGTAAGAAAAGAAGATAGAGTTTGCTTTAAGGAGTATGCTTTGAGAAGTAATAAGTATTTAAAAAGTGAAGAAGTAAAGTAAGAAAAGAAGATAGAGTTTAAGTTTTAAGGAGTATGCTTTGAGAAGTAATAAGTATTTAGAAAAGTGAAGAAGTAAAGTAAGAAAAGAAGATAGAGTTTCAGTTTTAAGGATTATGCTTTGAGAAGTAATAAGTATTTAGAAAAGTGAAGATGTAAAGTAAGAAAAGAAGATAGAGCTTAAGTTTTAAGGAGTATACATTGAGAAGTAATAAGTATTTAGAAAAGTGAAGAAGTAAAGTAAGAAAAGAAGATAGAGTTTAAGTTTTAAGGAGTATGCTTTGAGAAGTAATAAGTATTTAGAAAAGTGAAGAAGTAAAGTAAGAAAAGAAGATAGAGTTTAAGTTTTAAGGAGTATACATTGAGAAGTAATAAGTATTTAAAAAGTGAAGAAGTAAAGTAAGAGAAGAAGATAGAGTTTCAGTTTTAAGTGTATGCTTTGAGAAGTAATAAGTATTTAGAAAAGTGAAGAAGTAAAGTAAGAAAAGAAGATAGAGTTTAAGTTTTAAGAAGCATGCTTTGAGAAGTAATAAGTATTTAGAAAAGTGAAGAAGCAAAGTAAGAAAAGTAGATTGAATTTCAGTTTTAAGAATTATGCTTTGAGAAGTAATAAGTATTTAGAAAAGTGAAGATGTAAAGTAAGAAAAGAAGATAGAGTTTGCTTTAAGGAGTATGCTTTAAAATGAAATTTGTTATTTTGAAATGTGAAGAAGTAAAGTGAGAAAAGAAGTTAGAATCATAGTTTTAAGGAGTATGCTTTAAAATGAAATTTGTTATTTTGAAAAGTGAAGAAGTAAAGTAAGAAAAGAAGATAGAGTTTCAGTTTTAAGGAGTATGCTTTGAGAAGTAATAAGTATTTAAAAAGTGTAGAAGTAAAGTAAGAAAAGAAGATAGAGTTTAAGTTTTAAGGAGTATGCTTTTAGAAGTAATAAGTATTTAGAAAAGTGAAGAAGTAAAGTAAGAAAAGAAGATTGAATTTGAGTTTTAAGGAGTATGCTTTGAGAAGTAATAAGTATTTAGAAAAGTGAAGAAGTAAAGTAAGAAAAGAAGATAGAGTTTGCTTTAAGGAGTATGCTTTGAGAAGTAATAAGTATTAAGAAAAGTGAAGAAGTAAAGTAAGAAAAGAAGATAGAGTTTAAGTTTTAAGGATTATGCTTTGAGAAGTAATAATTATTTAGAAAAGTGAAGAAGTAAAATAAGAAAAGAAGATAGAGTTTAAGTTTTAAGGAGCATGCTTTGAGAAGTAATAAGTAATTAAAAGTGAAGAAGCAAAGTAAGAAAAGTAGATTGAATTTCAGTTTTAAGGAGTATGCTTTGAGAAGTATTAAGTATTTAGAAAAGTGAAGAAGTAAAGTAAGAAAAGAAGATAGAGTTTAAGTTTTAAGGAGTATGCTTTGAGAAGTAATAAGTATTTAGAAAGTGAAGAAGTAAAGTAAGAAAAGAAGATAGAGTTTCAGTTTTAAGTGCATGCTTTGAGAAGTAATAAGTATTTAGAAAAGTGAAGAAGTAAAGTAAGAAAAGAAGATAGAGTTTAAGTTTTAAGGAGTATGCTTTGAGAAGTAATAAGTATTTAGAAAAGTGAAGAAGCAAAGTAAGAAAAGAAGATAGAGTTTCAGTTTTAAGGAGTATGCTTTGAGAAGTAATAAGTATTTAGAAAAGTGAAGAAGTAAAGTAAGAAAAGAAGATAGAGTTTAAGTTTTAAGGAGTATGCTTTGAGAAGTAATAAGTATTTAGAAAAGTGAAGAAGTAAAGTAAGAAAAGAAGATAGAGTTTAAGTTTTAAGGAGTATGCTTTGAGAAGTAATAAGTATTTAGAAAAGTGAAGAAGTAAAGTAAGAAAAGAAGATAGAGTTTCAGTTTTAAGTGTATGCTTTGAGAAGTAATAAGTATTTAAAAAGTGAAGAAGTAAAGTAAGAAAAGAAGATAGAGTTTAAGTTTTAAGTGTATGCTTTGAGAAGTAATAAGTATTTAGAAAAGTGAAGAAGTAAAGTAAGAAAAGAAGATAGAGTTTCAGTTTTAAGTAGTATGCTTTGAGAAGTAATAATTATTTAGAAAAGTGAAGAAGCAAAGTAAGAAAAGTAGATTGAATTTCAGTTTTAAGGAGTATGCTTTGAGAAGTAATAAGTATTTAGAAAAGTGAAGAAGTAAACTAAGAAAAGAAGATTGAGTTTAAGTTTTAAGGAGTATGCTTTGAGAAGTAATAAGTATTTAAAAAGTTTAGAAGTAAAGTAAGAAAAGAAGATAGAGTTTAAGTTTTAAGGAGTATGCTTTTAGAAGTAATAAGTATTTAGAAAAGTGAAGAAGTAAAGTAAGAAAAGAAGATTGAATTTGAGTTTTAAGGAGTATGCTTTGAGAAGTAATAAGTATTTAGAAAAGTGAAGAAGTAAAGTAAGAAAAGAAGATAGAGTTTGCTTTAAGGAGTATGCTTTGAGAAGTAATAAGTATTTAGAAAAGTGAAGAAGTAAAGTAAGAAAAGAAGATAGAGTTTAAGTTTTAAGAAGCATGCTTTGAGAAGTAATAAGTATTTAGAAAAGTGAAGAAGTAAAGTAAGAAAAGAAGATAGAGTTTAAGTTTTAAGGAGTATGCTTTGAGAAGTAATAAGTATTTAGAAAAGTGAAGAAGCAAAGTAAGAAAAGTAGATTGAATTTAAGTTTTAAGGATTATGCTTTGAGAAGTAATAAGTATTTAGAAAAGTGAAGATGTAAAGTAAGAAAAGAAGATAGAGTTTGCTTTAAGGAGTATGCTTTAAAATGAAATTTGTTATTTTGAAAAGTTAAGAAGTAAAGTAAGAAAAGTAGATTGAATTTCTGTTTTAAGGTGTATGCTTTGAGAAGTAATAAGTATTTAGAAAGTGAAGAAGTAAAGTAAGAAAAGAAGATAGAGTTTAAGTTTTAAGGAGTATGCTTTGAGAAGTAATAAGTATTTAAAAAGTGTAGAAGTAAAGTAAGAAAAGAAGATAGAGTTTAAGTTTTAAGGAGTATGCTTTTAGAAGTAATAAGTATTTAGAAAAGTGAAGAAGTAAAGTAAGAAAAGAAGATTGAATTTGAGTTTTAAGGAGTATGCTTTGAGAAGTAATAAGTATTTAGAAAAGTGAAGAAGTAAAGTAAGAAAAGAAGATAGAGTTTGCTTTAAGGAGTATGCTTTGAGAAGTAATAAGTATTAAGAAAAGTGAAGAAGTAAAGTAAGAAAAGAAGATAGAGTTTAAGTTTTAAGGATTATGCTTTGAGAAGTAATAATTATTTAGAAAAGTGAAGAAGTAAAATAAGAAAAGAAGATAGAGTTTAAGTTTTAAGGAGCATGCTTTGAGAAGTAATAAGTAATTAAAAGTGAAGAAGCAAAGTAAGAAAAGTAGATTGAATTTCAGTTTTAAGGAGTATGCTTTGAGAAGTATTAAGTATTTAGAAAAGTGAAGAAGTAAAGTAAGAAAAGAAGATAGAGTTTAAGTTTTAAGGAGTATGCTTTGAGAAGTAATAAGTATTTAGAAAGTGAAGAAGTAAAGTAAGAAAAGAAGATAGAGTTTCAGTTTTAAGTGCATGCTTTGAGAAGTAATAAGTATTTAGAAAAGTGAAGAAGTAAAGTAAGAAAAGAAGATAGAGTTTAAGTTTTAAGGAGTATGCTTTGAGAAGTAATAAGTATTTAGAAAAGTGAAGAAGCAAAGTAAGAAAAGAAGATAGAGTTTCAGTTTTAAGGAGTATGCTTTGAGAAGTAATAAGTATTTAGAAAAGTGAAGAAGTAAAGTAAGAAAAGAAGATAGAGTTTAAGTTTTAAGGAGTATGCTTTGAGAAGTAATAAGTATTTAGAAAAGTGAAGAAGTAAAGTAAGAAAAGAAGATAGAGTTTAAGTTTTAAGGAGTATGCTTTGAGAAGTAATAAGTATTTAGAAAAGTGAAGAAGTAAAGTAAGAAAAGAAGATAGAGTTTCAGTTTTAAGTGTATGCTTTGAGAAGTAATAAGTATTTAAAAAGTGAAGAAGTAAAGTAAGAAAAGAAGATAGAGTTTAAGTTTTAAGTGTATGCTTTGAGAAGTAATAAGTATTTAGAAAAGTGAAGAAGTAAAGTAAGAAAAGAAGATAGAGTTTCAGTTTTAAGTAGTATGCTTTGAGAAGTAATAATTATTTAGAAAAGTGAAGAAGCAAAGTAAGAAAAGTAGATTGAATTTCAGTTTTAAGGAGTATGCTTTGAGAAGTAATAAGTATTTAGAAAAGTGAAGAAGTAAACTAAGAAAAGAAGATTGAATTTCAGTTTTAAGGAGTATACATTGAGAAGTAATAAGTATTTAGAAAAGTGAAGAAGTAAAGTAAGAAAAGAAGATTGAATTTCAGTTTTAAGGAGTATGCTTTGAGAAGTAATAAGTATTTAGAAAAGTGAAGAAGTAAAGTAAGAAGAGAAGATAGAGTTTAAGTTTTAAGTAGTATGATTTGAGAAGTAATAAGTATTTAGAAAAGTGAAGAAGTAAAGTAAGAAAAGAAGTTAGAATCATAGTTTTAAGGAGTATGCTTTAAAATGAAATTTGTTATTTTGAAAAGTGAAGAAGTAAAGTAAGAAAAGAAGATAGAGTTTGCTTTAAGGAGTATGCTTTGAGAAGTAATAAGTATTTAGAAAAGTGAAGAAGTAAAGTAAGAAAAGAAGATAGAGTTTAAGTTTTAAGTAGTATACATTGAGAAGTAATAAGTATTTAGAAAAGTGAAGAAGTAAAGTAAGAAAAGAAGATAGAGTTTAAGTTTTAAGGAGTATGCTTTGAGAAGTAATAAGTATTTAGAAAAGTGAAGAAGTAAAGTAAGAAAAGTAGATTGAATTTCAGTTTTAAGGATTATGCTTTGAGAAGTAATAAGTATTTAAAAAGTGAAGAAGTAAAGTAAGAAAAGAAGATAGAGTTTCAGTTTTAAGGAGTATACATTGAGAAGTAATAAGTATTTAGAAAAGTGAAGAAGTAAAGTAAGAAAAGTAGATTGAATTTGAGTTTTAAGGAGTATGCTTTGAGAAATAATAAGTATTTAGAAAAGTGAAGAAGTAAAGTAAGAAAAGAAGATTGAATTTCAGTTTTAAGGAGTATACATTGAGAAGTAATAAGTATTTAGAAAAGTGAAGAAGCAAAGTAAGAAAAGTAGATTGAATTTCAGTTTTAAGGAGTATGCTTTGAGAAGTAATAAGTATTTAGAAAAGTGAAGAAGTAAACTAAGAAAAGAAGATTGAATTTCAGTTTTAAGGAGTATACATTGAGAAGTAATAAGTATTTAGAAAAGTGAAGAAGTAAAGTAAGAAAAGAAGATAGAGTTTCTGTTTTAAGGAGTATACTTTGAGAAGTAATAATTATTTAGAAAAGTGAAGAAGCAAAGTAAGAAAAGTAGATTGAATTTCAGTTTTAAGGAGTATGCTTTGAGAAGTAATAAGTATTTAGAAAAGTGAAGAAGTAAACTAAGAAAAGAAGATTGAATTTCAGTTTTAAGGAGTATACATTGAGAAGTAATAAGTATTTAGAAAAGTGAAGAAGTAAAGTAAGAAAAGAAGATTGAATTTCAGTTTTAAGGAGTATGCTTTGAGAAGTAATAAGTATTTAGAAAAGTGAAGAAGTAAAGTAAGAAGAGAAGATAGAGTTTAAGTTTTAAGTAGTATGATTTGAGAAGTAATAAGTATTTAGAAAAGTGAAGAAGTAAAGTAAGAAAAGAAGTTAGAATCATAGTTTTAAGGAGTATGCTTTAAAATGAAATTTGTTATTTTGAAAAGTGAAGAAGTAAAGTAAGAAAAGAAGATAGAGTTTGCTTTAAGGAGTATGCTTTGAGAAGTAATAAGTATTTAGAAAAGTGAAGAAGTAAAGTAAGAAAAGAAGATAGAGTTTAAGTTTTAAGTAGTATACATTGAGAAGTAATAAGTATTTAGAAAAGTGAAGAAGTAAAGTAAGAAAAGAAGATAGAGTTTAAGTTTTAAGGAGTATGCTTTGAGAAGTAATAAGTATTTAGAAAAGTGAAGAAGTAAAGTAAGAAAAGTAGATTGAATTTCAGTTTTAAGGATTATGCTTTGAGAAGTAATAAGTATTTAAAAAGTGAAGAAGTAAAGTAAGAAAAGAAGATAGAGTTTCAGTTTTAAGGAGTATACATTGAGAAGTAATAAGTATTTAGAAAAGTGAAGAAGTAAAGTAAGAAAAGTAGATTGAATTTGAGTTTTAAGGAGTATGCTTTGAGAAATAATAAGTATTTAGAAAAGTGAAGAAGTAAAGTAAGAAAAGAAGATTGAATTTCAGTTTTAAGGAGTATACATTGAGAAGTAATAAGTATTTAGAAAAGTGAAGAAGCAAAGTAAGAAAAGTAGATTGAATTTCAGTTTTAAGGAGTATGCTTTGAGAAGTAATAAGTATTTAGAAAAGTGAAGAAGTAAACTAAGAAAAGAAGATTGAATTTCAGTTTTAAGGAGTATACATTGAGAAGTAATAAGTATTTAGAAAAGTGAAGAAGTAAAGTAAGAAAAGAAGATAGAGTTTCTGTTTTAAGGAGTATACTTTGAGAAGTAATAATTATTTAGAAAAGTGAAGAAGCAAAGTAAGAAAAGTAGATTGAATTTCAGTTTTAAGGAGTATGCTTTGAGAAGTAATAAGTATTTAGAAAAGTGAAGAAGTAAACTAAGAAAAGAAGATTGAATTTCAGTTTTAAGGAGTATACATTGAGAAGTAATAAGTATTTAGAAAAGTGAAGAAGTAAAGTAAGAAAAGAAGATTGAATTTCAGTTTTAAGGAGTATGCTTTGAGAAGTAATAAGTATTTAGAAAAGTGAAGAAGTAAAGTAAGAAGAGAAGATAGAGTTTAAGTTTTAAGTAGTATGATTTGAGAAGTAATAAGTATTTAGAAAAGTGAAGAAGTAAAGTAAGAAAAGAAGTTAGAATCATAGTTTTAAGGAGTATGCTTTAAAATGAAATTTGTTATTTTGAAAAGTTAAGAAGTAAAGTAAGAAAAGTAGATTGAATTTCAGTTTTAAGTAGTATGCTTTGAGAAGTAATAAGTATTTAGAAAAGTGAAGAAGTAAAGTAAGAAAAGAAGATAGAGTTTAAGTTTTAAGTAGTATACATTGAGAAGTAATAAGTATTTAGAAAAGTGAAGAAGTAAAGTAAGAAAAGAAGATAGAGTTTAAGTTTTAAGGAGTATGCTTTGAGAAGTAATAAGTATTTAGAAAAGTGAAGAAGTAAAGTAAGAAAAGTAGATTGAATTTCAGTTTTAAGGATTATGCTTTGAGAAGTAATAAGTATTTAAAAAGTGAAGAAGTAAAGTAAGAAAAGAAGATAGAGTTTCAGTTTTAAGGAGTATACATTGAGAAGTAATAAGTATTTAGAAAAGTGAAGAAGTAAAGTAAGAAAAGAAGATAGAGTTTAAGTTTTAAGGAGTATACATTGAGAAGTAATAAGTATTTAAAAAGTGAAGAAGTAAAGTGAGAAAAGAAGATAGAGTTTGTTTTAAGGAGTATACATTGAGAAGTAATAAGTATTTAGAAAAGTGAAGAAGTAAAGTAAGAAAAGTAGATTGAATTTGAGTTTTAAGTAGTATGCTTTGAGAAGTAATAAGTATTTAGAAAAGTGAAGAAGTAAAGTGAGAAAAGAAGATAGAGTTTAAGTTTTAAGGAGTATGCTTTGAGAAGTAATAAGTATTTAGAAAAGTGAAGAAGTAAAGTAAGAAAAGAAGATAGAGTTTCAGTTTTAAGGAGTATGCTTTGAGAAGTAATAAGTATTTAAAAAGTGAAGAAGTAAAGTAAGAAAAGAAGATAGAGTTTCAGTTTTAAGGAGTATACATTGAGAAGTAATAAGTATTTAGAAAAGTGAAGAAGTAAAGTAAGAAAAGAAGATAGAGTTTCAGTTTTAAGTGTATGCTTTGAGAAGTAATAAGTATTTAGAAAAGTGAAGAAGTAAAGTAAGAAAAGTAGATTGAATTTGAGTTTTAAGTAGTATGCTTTGAGAAGTAATAAGTATTTAGAAAAGTGAAGAAGTAAAGTGAGAAAAGAAGATAGAGTTTGTTTTAAGGAGTATACATTGAGAAGTAATAAGTATTTAAAAAGTGAAGAAGCAAAGTAAGAAAAGTAGATTGAATTTCAGTTTTAAGGATTATGCTTTGAGAAGTAATAAGTATTTAGAAAAGTGAAGATGTAAAGTAAGAAAAGAAGATAGAGTTTACGTTTTAAGGAGTATGCTTTGAGAAGTAATAAGTATTTAGACAAGTGAAGATGTAAAGTAAGAAAAGAAGATAGAGTTTCAGTTTTAAGTAGTATGCTTTGAGAAGTAATAAGTATTTAAAAAGTGAAGATGTAAAGTAAGAAAAGAAGATAGAGTTTGCTTTAAGGAGTATGCTTTGAGAATTAATAAGTATTTAGAAAAGTGAAGAAGTAAAGTAAGAAGAGAAGATAGAATTTCAGTTTTAAGGAGTATGTTTGAGAAGTAATAAGTATTTAGAAAAGTGAAGAAGTAAAGTAAGAAAAGAAGATTGAATTTGAGTTTTAAGGAGTATGCTTTGAGAAGTAATAAGTATTTAGAGAAGTGAAGAAGTAAAGTAAGAAAAGAAGATAGAGTTTCAGTTTTAAGGATTATGATTTGAGAAGTAATAAGTATTTAGAAAGTGAAGATGTAAAGTAAGAAAAGAAGATAGAGTTTAAGTTTTAAGGAGTATGCTTTGAGAAGTAATAAGTATTTAGAAAAGTGAAATAAAGTGAGAAGAGAAGATAGAGTTTCAGTTTTAAGGAGTATGCTTTGAGAAGTAATAAGTATTTAGAAAAGTGAAGAAGTAAAGTAAGAAGAGAAGATAGAGTTTAAGTTTTAAGTAGTATGATTTGAGAAGTAATAAGTATTTAGAAAAGTGAAGAAGTAAAGTAAGAAAAGAAGATAGAGTTTAAGTTTTAAGGAGTATGCTTTGAGAAGTAATAAGTATTTAAAAAGTGAAGAAGTAAAGTAAGAAAAGAAGATAGAGTTTCAGTTTTAAGGAGTATACATTGAGAAGTAATAAGTATTTAGAAAAGTGAAGAAGTAAAGTAAGAAAAGTAGATTGAATTTGAGTTTTAAGTAGTATGCTTTGAGAAGTAATAAGTATTTAGAAAAGTGAAGAAGTAAAGTGAGAAAAGAAGATAGAGTTTGTTTTAAGGAGTATACATTGAGAAGTAATAAGTATTTAGAAAAGTGAAGAAGTAAAGTAAGAAAAGTAGATTGAATTTGAGTTTTAAGTAGTATGCTTTGAGAAGTAATAAGTATTTAGAAAAGTGAAATAAAGTGAGAAGAGAAGATAGAGTTTCAGTTTTAAGGAGTATGCTTTGAGAAGTAATAAGTATTTAGAAAAGTGAAGAAGTAAAGTAAGAAGAGAAGATAGAGTTTAAGTTTTAAGTAGTATGATTTGAGAAGTAATAAGTATTTAGAAAAGTGAAGAAGTAAAGTAAGAAAAGAAGATAGAGTTTCAGTTTTAAGGAGTATACATTGAGAAGTAATAAGTATTTAGAAAAGTGAAGAAGTAAAGTAAGAAAAGAAGATAGAGTTTCAGTTTTAAGTGTATGCTTTGAGAAGTAATAAGTATTTAGAAAAGTGAAGAAGTAAAGTAAGAAAAGTAGATTGAATTTGAGTTTTAAGTAGTATGCTTTGAGAAGTAATAAGTATTTAGAAAAGTGAAGAAGTAAAGTGAGAAAAGAAGATAGAGTTTGTTTTAAGGAGTATGCTTTGAGAAGTAATAAGTATTTAAAAAGTGAAGAAGCAAAGTAAGAAAAGTAGATTGAATTTCAGTTTTAAGGATTATGCTTTGAGAAGTAATAAGTATTTAGAAAAGTGAAGATGTAAAGTAAGAAAAGAAGATAGAGTTTACGTTTTAAGGAGTATGCTTTGAGAAGTAATAAGTATTTAAAAAGTGAAGATGTAAAGTAAGAAAAGAAGATAGAGTTTGCTTTAAGGAGTATGCTTTGAGAATTAATAAGTATTTAGAAAAGTGAAGAAGTAAAGTAAGAAGAGAAGATAGAATTTCAGTTTTAAGGAGTATGTTTGAGAAGTAATAAGTATTTAGAAAAGTGAAGAAGTAAAGTAAGAAAAGAAGATTGAATTTGAGTTTTAAGGAGTATGCTTTGAGAAGTAATAAGTATTTAGAAAAGTGAAATAAAGTGAGAAGAGAAGATAGAGTTTCAGTTTTAAGTAGTATGCTTTGAGAAGTAATAAGTATTTAAAAAGTGAAGATGTAAAGTAAGAAAAGAAGATAGAGTTTGCTTTAAGGAGTATGCTTTGAGAATTAATAAGTATTTAGAGAAGTGAAGAAGTAAAGTAAGAAAAGAAGATTGAATTTCAGTTTTAAGGAGTATACATTGAGAAGTAATAAGTATTTAGAAAAGTGAAGAAGTAAAGTAAGAAAAGAAGATTGAATTTCAGTTTTAAGGAGTATGCTTTGAGAAGTAATAAGTATTTAGAAAAGTGAAGAAGTAAAGTAAGAAGAGAAGATAGAGTTTAAGTTTTAAGTAGTATGATTTGAGAAGTAATAAGTATTTAGAAAAGTGAAGAAGTAAAGTAAGAAAAGAAGTTAGAATCATAGTTTTAAGGAGTATGCTTTAAAATGAAATTTGTTATTTTGAAAAGTTAAGAAGTAAAGTAAGAAAAGTAGATTGAATTTCAGTTTTAAGTAGTATGCTTTGAGAAGTAATAAGTATTTAGAAAAGTGAAGAAGTAAAGTAAGAAAAGAAGATAGAGTTTAAGTTTTAAGTAGTATACATTGAGAAGTAATAAGTATTTAGAAAAGTGAAGAAGTAAAGTAAGAAAAGAAGATAGAGTTTAAGTTTTAAGGAGTATGCTTTGAGAAGTAATAAGTATTTAGAAAAGTGAAGAAGTAAAGTAAGAAAAGTAGATTGAATTTCAGTTTTAAGGATTATGCTTTGAGAAGTAATAAGTATTTAAAAAGTGAAGAAGTAAAGTAAGAAAAGAAGATAGAGTTTCAGTTTTAAGGAGTATACATTGAGAAGTAATAAGTATTTAGAAAAGTGAAGAAGTAAAGTAAGAAAAGAAGATAGAGTTTAAGTTTTAAGGAGTATACATTGAGAAGTAATAAGTATTTAAAAAGTGAAGAAGTAAAGTGAGAAAAGAAGATAGAGTTTGTTTTAAGGAGTATACATTGAGAAGTAATAAGTATTTAGAAAAGTGAAGAAGTAAAGTAAGAAAAGTAGATTGAATTTGAGTTTTAAGTAGTATGCTTTGAGAAGTAATAAGTATTTAGAAAAGTGAAGAAGTAAAGTGAGAAAAGAAGATAGAGTTTAAGTTTTAAGGAGTATGCTTTGAGAAGTAATAAGTATTTAGAAAAGTGAAGAAGTAAAGTAAGAAAAGAAGATAGAGTTTCAGTTTTAAGGAGTATGCTTTGAGAAGTAATAAGTATTTAAAAAGTGAAGAAGTAAAGTAAGAAAAGAAGATAGAGTTTCAGTTTTAAGGAGTATACATTGAGAAGTAATAAGTATTTAGAAAAGTGAAGAAGTAAAGTAAGAAAAGAAGATAGAGTTTCAGTTTTAAGTGTATGCTTTGAGAAGTAATAAGTATTTAGAAAAGTGAAGAAGTAAAGTAAGAAAAGTAGATTGAATTTGAGTTTTAAGTAGTATGCTTTGAGAAGTAATAAGTATTTAGAAAAGTGAAGAAGTAAAGTGAGAAAAGAAGATAGAGTTTGTTTTAAGGAGTATACATTGAGAAGTAATAAGTATTTAAAAAGTGAAGAAGCAAAGTAAGAAAAGTAGATTGAATTTCAGTTTTAAGGATTATGCTTTGAGAAGTAATAAGTATTTAGAAAAGTGAAGATGTAAAGTAAGAAAAGAAGATAGAGTTTACGTTTTAAGGAGTATGCTTTGAGAAGTAATAAGTATTTAGAAAAGTGAAGATGTAAAGTAAGAAAAGAAGATAGAGTTTCAGTTTTAAGTAGTATGCTTTGAGAAGTAATAAGTATTTAAAAAGTGAAGATGTAAAGTAAGAAAAGAAGATAGAGTTTGCTTTAAGGAGTATGCTTTGAGAATTAATAAGTATTTAGAAAAGTGAAGAAGTAAAGTAAGAAGAGAAGATAGAATTTCAGTTTTAAGGAGTATGTTTGAGAAGTAATAAGTATTTAGAAAAGTGAAGAAGTAAAGTAAGAAAAGAAGATTGAATTTGAGTTTTAAGGAGTATGCTTTGAGAAGTAATAAGTATTTAGAGAAGTGAAGAAGTAAAGTAAGAAAAGAAGATAGAGTTTCAGTTTTAAGGATTATGATTTGAGAAGTAATAAGTATTTAGAAAGTGAAGATGTAAAGTAAGAAAAGAAGATAGAGTTTAAGTTTTAAGGAGTATGCTTTGAGAAGTAATAAGTATTTAGAAAAGTGAAATAAAGTGAGAAGAGAAGATAGAGTTTCAGTTTTAAGGAGTATGCTTTGAGAAGTAATAAGTATTTAGAAAAGTGAAGAAGTAAAGTAAGAAGAGAAGATAGAGTTTAAGTTTTAAGTAGTATGATTTGAGAAGTAATAAGTATTTAGAAAAGTGAAGAAGTAAAGTAAGAAAAGAAGATAGAGTTTAAGTTTTAAGGAGTATGCTTTGAGAAGTAATAAGTATTTAAAAAGTGAAGAAGTAAAGTAAGAAAAGAAGATAGAGTTTCAGTTTTAAGGAGTATACATTGAGAAGTAATAAGTATTTAGAAAAGTGAAGAAGTAAAGTAAGAAAAGTAGATTGAATTTGAGTTTTAAGTAGTATGCTTTGAGAAGTAATAAGTATTTAGAAAAGTGAAGAAGTAAAGTGAGAAAAGAAGATAGAGTTTGTTTTAAGGAGTATACATTGAGAAGTAATAAGTATTTAGAAAAGTGAAGAAGTAAAGTAAGAAAAGTAGATTGAATTTGAGTTTTAAGTAGTATGCTTTGAGAAGTAATAAGTATTTAGAAAAGTGAAGAAGTAAAGTGAGAAAAGAAGATAGAGTTTAAGTTTTAAGGAGTATGCTTTGAGAAGTAATAAGTATTTAGAAAAGTGAAGAAGTAAAGTGAGAAAAGAAGATAGAGTTTAAGTTTTAAGGAGTATGCTTTGAGAAGTAATAAGTATTTAGAAAAGTGAAGAAGTAAAGTAAGAAAAGTAGATTGAATTTGAGTTTTAAGTAGTATGCTTTGAGAAGTAATAAGTATTTAGAAAAGTGAAGAAGTAAAGTGAGAAAAGAAGATAGAGTTTAAGTTTTAAGGAGTATGCTTTGAGAAGTAATAAGTATTTAGAAAAGTGAAGAAGTAAAGTGAGAAAAGAAGATAGAGTTTGTTTTAAGGAGTATACATTGAGAAGTAATAAGTATTTAGAAAAGTGAAGAAGTAAAGTAAGAAAAGTAGATTGAATTTGAGTTTTAAGTAGTATGCTTTGAGAAGTAATAAGTATTTAGAAAAGTGAAGAAGTAAAGTGAGAAAAGAAGATAGAGTTTGTTTTAAGGAGTATACATTGAGAAGTAATAAGTATTTAAAAAGTGAAGAAGCAAAGTAAGAAAAGTAGATTGAATTTCAGTTTTAAGGATTATGCTTTGAGAAGTAATAAGTATTTAGAAAAGTGAAGATGTAAAGTAAGAAAAGAAGATAGAGTTTACGTTTTAAGGAGTATGCTTTGAGAAGTAATAAGTATTTAGAAAAGTGAAGATGTAAAGTAAGAAAAGAAGATAGAGTTTCAGTTTTAAGTAGTATGCTTTGAGAAGTAATAAGTATTTAAAAAGTGAAGATGTAAAGTAAGAAAAGAAGATAGAGTTTGCTTTAAGGAGTATGCTTTGAGAATTAATAAGTATTTAGAAAAGTGAAGAAGTAAAGTAAGAAGAGAAGATAGAATTTCAGTTTTAAGGAGTATGTTTGAGAAGTAATAAGTATTTAGAAAAGTGAAGAAGTAAAGTAAGAAAAGAAGATTGAATTTGAGTTTTAAGGAGTATGCTTTGAGAAGTAATAAGTATTTAGAGAAGTGAAGAAGTAAAGTAAGAAAAGAAGATAGAGTTTCAGTTTTAAGGATTATGATTTGAGAAGTAATAAGTATTTAGAAAGTGAAGATGTAAAGTAAGAAAAGAAGATAGAGTTTAAGTTTTAAGGAGTATGCTTTGAGAAGTAATAAGTATTTAGAAAAGTGAAATAAAGTGAGAAGAGAAGATAGAGTTTCAGTTTTAAGGAGTATGCTTTGAGAAGTAATAAGTATTTAGAAAAGTGAAGAAGTAAAGTAAGAAGAGAAGATAGAGTTTAAGTTTTAAGTAGTATGATTTGAGAAGTAATAAGTATTTAGAAAAGTGAAGAAGTAAAGTAAGAAAAGAAGATAGAGTTTAAGTTTTAAGGAGTATGCTTTGAGAAGTAATAAGTATTTAAAAAGTGAAGAAGTAAAGTAAGAAAAGAAGATAGAGTTTCAGTTTTAAGGAGTATACATTGAGAAGTAATAAGTATTTAGAAAAGTGAAGAAGTAAAGTAAGAAAAGTAGATTGAATTTGAGTTTTAAGTAGTATGCTTTGAGAAGTAATAAGTATTTAGAAAAGTGAAGAAGTAAAGTGAGAAAAGAAGATAGAGTTTGTTTTAAGGAGTATACATTGAGAAGTAATAAGTATTTAGAAAAGTGAAGAAGTAAAGTAAGAAAAGTAGATTGAATTTGAGTTTTAAGTAGTATGCTTTGAGAAGTAATAAGTATTTAGAAAAGTGAAGAAGTAAAGTGAGAAAAGAAGATAGAGTTTAAGTTTTAAGGAGTATGCTTTGAGAAGTAATAAGTATTTAGAAAAGTGAAGAAGTAAAGTGAGAAAAGAAGATAGAGTTTAAGTTTTAAGGAGTATGCTTTGAGAAGTAATAAGTATTTAGAAAAGTGAAGAAGTAAAGTAAGAAAAGTAGATTGAATTTGAGTTTTAAGTAGTATGCTTTGAGAAGTAATAAGTATTTAGAAAAGTGAAGAAGTAAAGTGAGAAAAGAAGATAGAGTTTAAGTTTTAAGGAGTATGCTTTGAGAAGTAATAAGTATTTAGAAAAGTGAAGAAGTAAAGTGAGAAAAGAAGATAGAGTTTGTTTTAAGGAGTATACATTGAGAAGTAATAAGTATTTAGAAAAGTGAAGAAGTAAAGTAAGAAAAGTAGATTGAATTTGAGTTTTAAGTAGTATGCTTTGAGAAGTAATAAGTATTTAGAAAAGTGAAGAAGTAAAGTGAGAAAAGAAGATAGAGTTTAAGTTTTAAGGAGTATGCTTTGAGAAGTAATAAGTATTTAGAAAAGTGAAGAAGTAAAGTAAGAAAAGAAGATAGAGTTTCAGTTTTAAGGAGTATGCTTTGAGAAGTAATAAGTATTTAAAAAGTGAAGAAGTAAAGTAAGAAAAGAAGATAGAGTTTCAGTTTTAAGGAGTATACATTGAGAAGTAATAAGTATTTAGAAAAGTGAAGAAGTAAAGTAAGAAAAGAAGATAGAGTTTCAGTTTTAAGTGTATGCTTTGAGAAGTAATAAGTATTTAGAAAAGTGAAGAAGTAAAGTAAGAAAAGTAGATTGAATTTGAGTTTTAAGTAGTATGCTTTGAGAAGTAATAAGTATTTAGAAAAGTGAAGAAGTAAAGTGAGAAAAGAAGATAGAGTTTGTTTTAAGGAGTATACATTGAGAAGTAATAAGTATTTAAAAAGTGAAGAAGCAAAGTAAGAAAAGTAGATTGAATTTCAGTTTTAAGGATTATGCTTTGAGAAGTAATAAGTATTTAGAAAAGTGAAGATGTAAAGTAAGAAAAGAAGATAGAGTTTACGTTTTAAGGAGTATGCTTTGAGAAGTAATAAGTATTTAGACAAGTGAAGATGTAAAGTAAGAAAAGAAGATAGAGTTTCAGTTTTAAGTAGTATGCTTTGAGAAGTAATAAGTATTTAAAAAGTGAAGATGTAAAGTAAGAAAAGAAGATAGAGTTTGCTTTAAGGAGTATGATTTGAGAAGTAATAAGTATTTAGAAAAGTGAAGAAGTAAAGTAAGAAGAGAAGATAGAATTTCAGTTTTAAGGAGTATGTTTGAGAAGTAATAAGTATTTAGAAAAGTGAAGAAGTAAAGTAAGAAAAGAAGATTGAATTTGAGTTTTAAGGAGTATGCTTTGAGAAGTAATAAGTATTTAGAGAAGTGAAGAAGTAAAGTAAGAAAAGAAGATAGAGTTTCAGTTTTAAGGATTATGATTTGAGAAGTAATAAGTATTTAGAAAGTGAAGATGTAAAGTAAGAAAAGAAGATAGAGTTTAAGTTTTAAGGAGTATGCTTTGAGAAGTAATAAGTATTTAGAAAAGTGAAATAAAGTGAGAAGAGAAGATAGAGTTTCAGTTTTAAGGAGTATGCTTTGAGAAGTAATAAGTATTTAGAAAAGTGAAGAAGTAAAGTAAGAAGAGAAGATAGAGTTTAAGTTTTAAGTAGTATGATTTGAGAAGTAATAAGTATTTAGAAAAGTGAAGAAGTAAAGTAAGAAAAGAAGATAGAGTTTAAGTTTTAAGGAGTATGCTTTGAGAAGTAATAAGTATTTAAAAAGTGAAGAAGTAAAGTAAGAAAAGTAGATTGAATTTGAGTTTTAAGTAGTATGCTTTGAGAAGTAATAAGTATTTAGAAAAGTGAAATAAAGTGAGAAGAGAAGATAGAGTTTCAGTTTTAAGGAGTATGCTTTGAGAAGTAATAAGTATTTAGAAAAGTGAAGAAGTAAAGTAAGAAGAGAAGATAGAGTTTAAGTTTTAAGTAGTATGATTTGAGAAGTAATAAGTATTTAGAAAAGTGAAGAAGTAAAGTAAGAAAAGAAGATAGAGTTTCAGTTTTAAGGAGTATACATTGAGAAGTAATAAGTATTTAGAAAAGTGAAGAAGTAAAGTAAGAAAAGAAGATAGAGTTTCAGTTTTAAGTGTATGCTTTGAGAAGTAATAAGTATTTAGAAAAGTGAAGAAGTAAAGTAAGA
Organism: Loxodes magnus; assembly: GCA_946699065.1. Classification (NCBI taxonomy): domain Eukaryota; phylum Ciliophora; class Karyorelictea; order Loxodida; family Loxodidae; genus Loxodes; species Loxodes magnus. The sequence continues at coordinate 136,247 of CAMPDV010000564.1, read as the reverse complement.
AAAGTAGATTGAATTTGAGTTTTAAGTAGTATGCTTTGAGAAGTAATAAGTATTTAGAAAAGTGAAGAAGTAAAGTGAGAAAAGAAGATAGAGTTTGTTTTAAGGAGTATGCTTTGAGAAGTAATAAGTATTTAAAAAGTGAAGAAGCAAAGTAAGAAAAGTAGATTGAATTTCAGTTTTAAGGATTATGCTTTGAGAAGTAATAAGTATTTAGAAAAGTGAAGATGTAAAGTAAGAAAAGAAGATAGAGTTTACGTTTTAAGGAGTATGCTTTGAGAAGTAATAAGTATTTAAAAAGTGAAGATGTAAAGTAAGAAAAGAAGATAGAGTTTGCTTTAAGGAGTATGCTTTGAGAATTAATAAGTATTTAGAAAAGTGAAGAAGTAAAGTAAGAAGAGAAGATAGAATTTCAGTTTTAAGGAGTATGTTTGAGAAGTAATAAGTATTTAGAAAAGTGAAGAAGTAAAGTAAGAAAAGAAGATTGAATTTGAGTTTTAAGGAGTATGCTTTGAGAAGTAATAAGTATTTAGAAAAGTGAAATAAAGTGAGAAGAGAAGATAGAGTTTCAGTTTTAAGTAGTATGCTTTGAGAAGTAATAAGTATTTAAAAAGTGAAGATGTAAAGTAAGAAAAGAAGATAGAGTTTGCTTTAAGGAGTATGCTTTGAGAATTAATAAGTATTTAGAGAAGTGAAGAAGTAAAGTAAGAAAAGAAGATTGAATTTCAGTTTTAAGGAGTATACATTGAGAAGTAATAAGTATTTAGAAAAGTGAAGAAGTAAAGTAAGAAAAGAAGATTGAATTTCAGTTTTAAGGAGTATGCTTTGAGAAGTAATAAGTATTTAGAAAAGTGAAGAAGTAAAGTAAGAAGAGAAGATAGAGTTTAAGTTTTAAGTAGTATGATTTGAGAAGTAATAAGTATTTAGAAAAGTGAAGAAGTAAAGTAAGAAAAGAAGTTAGAATCATAGTTTTAAGGAGTATGCTTTAAAATGAAATTTGTTATTTTGAAAAGTTAAGAAGTAAAGTAAGAAAAGTAGATTGAATTTCAGTTTTAAGTAGTATGCTTTGAGAAGTAATAAGTATTTAGAAAAGTGAAGAAGTAAAGTAAGAAAAGAAGATAGAGTTTAAGTTTTAAGTAGTATACATTGAGAAGTAATAAGTATTTAGAAAAGTGAAGAAGTAAAGTAAGAAAAGAAGATAGAGTTTAAGTTTTAAGGAGTATGCTTTGAGAAGTAATAAGTATTTAGAAAAGTGAAGAAGTAAAGTAAGAAAAGTAGATTGAATTTCAGTTTTAAGGATTATGCTTTGAGAAGTAATAAGTATTTAAAAAGTGAAGAAGTAAAGTAAGAAAAGAAGATAGAGTTTCAGTTTTAAGGAGTATACATTGAGAAGTAATAAGTATTTAGAAAAGTGAAGAAGTAAAGTAAGAAAAGAAGATAGAGTTTAAGTTTTAAGGAGTATACATTGAGAAGTAATAAGTATTTAAAAAGTGAAGAAGTAAAGTGAGAAAAGAAGATAGAGTTTGTTTTAAGGAGTATACATTGAGAAGTAATAAGTATTTAGAAAAGTGAAGAAGTAAAGTAAGAAAAGTAGATTGAATTTGAGTTTTAAGTAGTATGCTTTGAGAAGTAATAAGTATTTAGAAAAGTGAAGAAGTAAAGTGAGAAAAGAAGATAGAGTTTAAGTTTTAAGGAGTATGCTTTGAGAAGTAATAAGTATTTAGAAAAGTGAAGAAGTAAAGTAAGAAAAGAAGATAGAGTTTCAGTTTTAAGGAGTATGCTTTGAGAAGTAATAAGTATTTAAAAAGTGAAGAAGTAAAGTAAGAAAAGAAGATAGAGTTTCAGTTTTAAGGAGTATACATTGAGAAGTAATAAGTATTTAGAAAAGTGAAGAAGTAAAGTAAGAAAAGAAGATAGAGTTTCAGTTTTAAGTGTATGCTTTGAGAAGTAATAAGTATTTAGAAAAGTGAAGAAGTAAAGTAAGAAAAGTAGATTGAATTTGAGTTTTAAGTAGTATGCTTTGAGAAGTAATAAGTATTTAGAAAAGTGAAGAAGTAAAGTGAGAAAAGAAGATAGAGTTTGTTTTAAGGAGTATACATTGAGAAGTAATAAGTATTTAAAAAGTGAAGAAGCAAAGTAAGAAAAGTAGATTGAATTTCAGTTTTAAGGATTATGCTTTGAGAAGTAATAAGTATTTAGAAAAGTGAAGATGTAAAGTAAGAAAAGAAGATAGAGTTTACGTTTTAAGGAGTATGCTTTGAGAAGTAATAAGTATTTAGAAAAGTGAAGATGTAAAGTAAGAAAAGAAGATAGAGTTTCAGTTTTAAGTAGTATGCTTTGAGAAGTAATAAGTATTTAAAAAGTGAAGATGTAAAGTAAGAAAAGAAGATAGAGTTTGCTTTAAGGAGTATGCTTTGAGAATTAATAAGTATTTAGAAAAGTGAAGAAGTAAAGTAAGAAGAGAAGATAGAATTTCAGTTTTAAGGAGTATGTTTGAGAAGTAATAAGTATTTAGAAAAGTGAAGAAGTAAAGTAAGAAAAGAAGATTGAATTTGAGTTTTAAGGAGTATGCTTTGAGAAGTAATAAGTATTTAGAGAAGTGAAGAAGTAAAGTAAGAAAAGAAGATAGAGTTTCAGTTTTAAGGATTATGATTTGAGAAGTAATAAGTATTTAGAAAGTGAAGATGTAAAGTAAGAAAAGAAGATAGAGTTTAAGTTTTAAGGAGTATGCTTTGAGAAGTAATAAGTATTTAGAAAAGTGAAATAAAGTGAGAAGAGAAGATAGAGTTTCAGTTTTAAGGAGTATGCTTTGAGAAGTAATAAGTATTTAGAAAAGTGAAGAAGTAAAGTAAGAAGAGAAGATAGAGTTTAAGTTTTAAGTAGTATGATTTGAGAAGTAATAAGTATTTAGAAAAGTGAAGAAGTAAAGTAAGAAAAGAAGATAGAGTTTAAGTTTTAAGGAGTATGCTTTGAGAAGTAATAAGTATTTAAAAAGTGAAGAAGTAAAGTAAGAAAAGAAGATAGAGTTTCAGTTTTAAGGAGTATACATTGAGAAGTAATAAGTATTTAGAAAAGTGAAGAAGTAAAGTAAGAAAAGTAGATTGAATTTGAGTTTTAAGTAGTATGCTTTGAGAAGTAATAAGTATTTAGAAAAGTGAAGAAGTAAAGTGAGAAAAGAAGATAGAGTTTGTTTTAAGGAGTATACATTGAGAAGTAATAAGTATTTAGAAAAGTGAAGAAGTAAAGTAAGAAAAGTAGATTGAATTTGAGTTTTAAGTAGTATGCTTTGAGAAGTAATAAGTATTTAGAAAAGTGAAGAAGTAAAGTGAGAAAAGAAGATAGAGTTTAAGTTTTAAGGAGTATGCTTTGAGAAGTAATAAGTATTTAAAAAGTGAAGAAGTAAAGTAAGAAAAGAAGATAGAGTTTCAGTTTTAAGGAGTATGCTTTGAGAAGTAATAAGTATTTAAAAAGTGAAGAAGTAAAGTAAGAAAAGAAGATAGAGTTTCAGTTTTAAGGAGTATACATTGAGAAGTAATAAGTATTTAGAAAAGTGAAGAAGTAAAGTAAGAAAAGAAGATAGAGTTTCAGTTTTAAGTGTATGCTTTGAGAAGTAATAAGTATTTAGAAAAGTGAAGAAGTAAAGTAAGAAAAGTAGATTGAATTTGAGTTTTAAGTAGTATGCTTTGAGAAGTAATAAGTATTTAGAAAAGTGAAGAAGTAAAGTGAGAAAAGAAGATAGAGTTTGTTTTAAGGAGTATGCTTTGAGAAGTAATAAGTATTTAAAAAGTGAAGAAGCAAAGTAAGAAAAGTAGATTGAATTTCAGTTTTAAGGATTATGCTTTGAGAAGTAATAAGTATTTAGAAAAGTGAAGATGTAAAGTAAGAAAAGAAGATAGAGTTTACGTTTTAAGGAGTATGCTTTGAGAAGTAATAAGTATTTAGAAAAGTGAAGATGTAAAGTAAGAAAAGAAGATAGAGTTTCAGTTTTAAGTAGTATGCTTTGAGAAGTAATAAGTATTTAAAAAGTGAAGATGTAAAGTAAGAAAAGAAGATAGAGTTTGCTTTAAGGAGTATGCTTTGAGAATTAATAAGTATTTAGAAAAGTGAAGAAGTAAAGTAAGAAGAGAAGATAGAATTTCAGTTTTAAGGAGTATGTTTGAGAAGTAATAAGTATTTAGAAAAGTGAAGAAGTAAAGTAAGAAAAGAAGATTGAATTTGAGTTTTAAGGAGTATGCTTTGAGAAGTAATAAGTATTTAGAAAAGTGAAATAAAGTGAGAAGAGAAGATAGAGTTTCAGTTTTAAGTAGTATGCTTTGAGAAGTAATAAGTATTTAAAAAGTGAAGATGTAAAGTAAGAAAAGAAGATAGAGTTTGCTTTAAGGAGTATGCTTTGAGAATTAATAAGTATTTAGAGAAGTGAAGAAGTAAAGTAAGAAAAGAAGATTGAATTTCAGTTTTAAGGAGTATACATTGAGAAGTAATAAGTATTTAGAAAAGTGAAGAAGTAAAGTAAGAAAAGAAGATTGAATTTCAGTTTTAAGGAGTATGCTTTGAGAAGTAATAAGTATTTAGAAAAGTGAAGAAGTAAAGTAAGAAGAGAAGATAGAGTTTAAGTTTTAAGTAGTATGATTTGAGAAGTAATAAGTATTTAGAAAAGTGAAGATGTAAAGTAAGAAAAGAAGATAGAATTTGAGTTTTAAGGAGTAAACTTAGAGATAAAAAGAAGTAATTAAAAGTGAAGAAGTAAAGTAAGAAAAGAAGATAGAGTTTACGTTTTAAGGAGTATGCTTTGAGAAGTAATAAGTATTTAGAAAAGTGAAGAAGTAAAGAAAGAAAAGAAGATAGAATCATTGTTTTAAGGAGTATGCTTTAAAATGAAATTTGTTATTTTGAAAAGTGAAGAAGTAAAGTAAGAAAAGGTTATAGAATTTCAGTATTAAGGAGTATGCTTTGAGAAGTAATAAGTATTTAGAAAAGTGAAGATGTAAAGTAAGAAAAGAAGATAGAGTTTAAGTTTTAAGGAGTATGATTTACAATGAAAGTTGTTATTTTGAAAAGTGAAGAAGTAAAGTAAGAAAAGAAGATAGAGTTTAAGTTTTAAGGAGTATGCTTTGAGAAGTAATAAGTATTTAGAAAAGTGAAGAAGCAAAGTAAGAAAAGTAGATTGAATTTCAGTTTTAAGGATTATGCTTTGAGAAGTAATAAGTATTTAGAAAAGTGAAGAAGTAAAGTAAGAAGAGAAGATAGAATTTCTGTTTTAAGGTGTATGTTTTGAGAAATAATAAGTATTTAGAAAAGTGAAGAAGTAAAATAGAAAAGAAGATAGAGTTTCAGTTTTAAGTGTATGCTTTGAGAAGTAATAAGTATTTAGAAAAGTGAAGAAGTAAAGTAAGAAAAGAAGATAGAGTTTAAGTTTTAAGGAGTATGCTTTGAGAAGTAATAAGTATTTAGAAAAGTGAAGATGTAAAGTAAGAAAAGAAGATAGAGTTTAAGTTTTAAGGAGTATGCTTTGAGAAGTAATAAGTATTTAAAAAGTGAAGAAGTAAAGTAAGAAAAGAAGATAGAGTTTAAGTTTTAAGGAGTATGCTTTGAGAAGTAATAAGTATTTAGAAAAGTGAAGATGTAAAGTAAGAAAAGAAGATAGAGTTTACGTTTTAAGGAGTATGCTTTGAGAAGTAATAAGTATTTAGAAAAGTGAAGATGTAAAGTAAGAAAAGAAGATAGAGTTTCAGTTTTAAGTAGTATGCTTTGAGAAGTAATAAGTATTTAAAAAGTGAAGATGTAAATTAAGAAAAGAAGATAGAGTTTGCTTTAAGGAGTATGCTTTGAGAATTAATAAGTATTTAGAAAAGTGAAGAAGTAAAGTAAGAAGAGAAGATAGAATTTCAGTTTTAAGGAGTATGTTTGAGAAGTAATAAGTATTTAGAAAAGTGAAGAAGTAAAGTAAGAAAAGAAGATTGAATTTGAGTTTTAAGGAGTATGCTTTGAGAAGTAATAAGTATTTAGAGAAGTGAAGAAGTAAAGTAAGAAAAGAAGATAGAGTTTCAGTTTTAAGGATTATGATTTGAGAAGTAATAAGTATTTAGAAAGTGAAGATGTAAAGTAAGAAAAGAAGATAGAGTTTAAGTTTTAAGGAGTATGCTTTGAGAAGTAATAAGTATTTAGAAAAGTGAAATAAAGTGAGAAGAGAAGATAGAGTTTCAGTTTTAAGGAGTATGCTTTGAGAAGTAATAAGTATTTAGAAAAGTGAAGAAGTAAAGTAAGAAAAGAAGAAAGAATTTCAGTTTTAAGGAGTATGCTTTGAGAAGTAATAAGTATTTAGAAAAGTGAAGAAGTAAAGTAAGAAAAGAAGATAGAGTTTCAGTTTTAAGGAGTATGTTTGAGAAGTAATAAGTATTTAGAAAAGTGAAGAAGTGAAGTAAGAAGAGAAGATTGAATTTCAGTTTTAAGGAGTATGCTTTGAGAAGTAATAAGTATTTAGAAAAGTGAAGAAGTAAAGTAAGAAAAGAAGATAGAGTTTACGTTTTAAGGAGCATGCTTTGAGAAGTAATAAGTATTTAGAAAAGAGAAGAAGTAAAGTAAGAAAAGAAGATAGAGTTTCTGTTTTAAGGAGTAAACTTAGAGATAAAAAGAAGTAATTAAAAGTGAAGAAGTAAAGTAAGAAAAGAAGATAGAATTTATGTTTTAAGGAGTAAACTTAGAGATAAAAAGAAGTAATTAAAAGTGAAGAAGTAAAATAGAAAAGAAGATAGAGTTTGTTTTAAGGAGTATGTTTTGAGAAGTAATAAGTATTTAGAAAAGTGAAGAAGTAAAGTAAGAAAAGAAGATAGAATTTCAGTTTTAAGGTGTATGCTTTGAGAAGTAATAAGTATTTAGAAAAGTGAAGAAGTAAAATAGAAAAGAAGATAGAGTTTAAGTTTTAAGCAGTATGATTTACAATGAAAGTTGTTATTTTGAAAAGTGAAGAAGTAAAGTGAGAAAAGAAGTTAGAATCATAGTTTTAAGGAGTATGCTTTAAAATGAAATTTGTTATTTTGAAAAGTGAAGAAGTAAAGTAAGAAAAGAAGATAGAATTTGAGTTTTAAGGAGTAAACGACGAGATAAAAAGAAGTAATTAAAAGTGAAGAAGTAAAGTAAGAAAAGAAGATAGAGTTTCAGTTTTAAGGAGTATGCTTTGAGAAGTAATAAGTATTTAGAAAAGTGAAGAAGTAAAGTAAGAAAAGAAGATAGAGTTTCAGATTTAAGGAGTATGCTTTGAGAAGTAATAAGTATTTAGAAAAGTGAAGAAGTAAAGTAAGAAAAGGTTATAGAATTTCAGTATTAAGGAGTATGCTTTGAGAAGTAATAAGTATTTAGAAAAGTGAAGATGTAAAGTAAGAAAAGAAGATAGAGTTTAAGTTTTAAGGAGTATGATTTACAATGAAAGTTGTTATTTTGAAAAGTGAAGAAGTAAAGTAAGAAAAGGTTATAGAATTTCAGTATTAAGGAGTATGCTTTGAGAAGTAATAAGTATTTAGAAAAGTGAAGATGTAAAGTAAGAAAAGAAGATAGAGTTTAAGTTTTAAGGAGTATGATTTACAATGAAAGTTGTTATTTTGAAAAGTGAAGAAGTAAAGTGAGAAGAGAAGATAGAATTTGAGTTTTAAGGAGTATGCTTTGAGAAGTAATAAGTATTTAGAAAGTGAAGAAGTAAAGTAAGAAAAGAAGATAGAATTTCAGTTTTAAGGATTATGCTTTGAGAAGTAATAAGTATTTTGAAAAGTGAAGAAGTAAAGTAAGAAAAGAAGATAGAGTTTCAGTTTTAAGGAGTATACATTGAGAAGTAATAAGTATTTAGAAAAGTGAAGAAGTAAAGTAAGAAAAGTAGATTGAATTTGAGTTTTAAGGATTATGCTTTGAGAAATAATAAGTATTTAGAAAAGTGAAGAAGTAAAGTAAGAAGAGAAGATAGAATTTCTGTTTTAAGGTGTATGTTTTGAGAAATAATAAGTATTTATAAAAGTGAAGAAGTAAAATAGAAAAGAAGATAGAGTTTCAGTTTTAAGGATTATGCTTTGAGAAGTAATAAGTATTTTGAAAAGTGAAGAAGTAAAGTAAGAAAAGAAGATAGATTTTAGTTTTTAAGGAGTAAACTTAGAGATAAAAAGAAGTCATTAAAAGTGAAGAAGTAAAGTAAGAAAAGAAGATAGAATTTATGTTTTAAGGAGTATGCTTTGAGAAGTAATAAGTATTTAGAAAAGTGAAGAAGTAAAGTAAGAAGAGAAGATAGAATTTCTGTTTTAAGGTGTATGTTTTGAGAAATAATAAGTATTTATAAAAGTGAAGAAGTAAAATAGAAAAGAAGATAGAGTTTCAGTTTTAAGGATTATGCTTTGAGAAGTAATAAGTATTTTGAAAAGTGAAGAAGTAAAGTAAGAAAAGAAGATAGAATTTATGTTTTAAGGAGTAAACTTAGAGATAAAAAGAAGTAATTAAAAGTGAAGAAGTAAAGTAAGAAAAGAAGATAGAATTTCAGTTTTAAGGAGTATGCTTTGAGAAGTAATAAGTATTTAGAAAAGTGAAGAAGTAAAGTAAGAAAAGAAGATAGAGTTTAAGTTTTAAGCAGTATGATTTACAATGAAAGTTTTTATTTTGAAAAGTGAAGAAGTAAAGTGAGAAAAGAAGTTAGAATCATTATTTTAAGGAGTATGCTTTAAAATGAAATTTGTTATTTTGAAAAGTGAAGAAGTAAAGTAAGAAAAGAAGAAAGAATTTCAGTTTTAAGGAGTATGCTTTGAGAAGTAATAAGTATTTAGAAAAGTGAAGAAGTAAAGTAAGAAAAGAAGATAGAGTTTCAGTTTTAAGGAGTATGTTTGAGAAGTAATAAGTATTTAGAAAAGTGAAGAAGTGAAGTAAGAAGAGAAGATTGAATTTCAGTTTTAAGGAGTATGCTTTGAGAAGTAATAAGTATTTAGAAAAGTGAAGAAGTAAAGTAAGAAAAGAAGATAGAGTTTACGTTTTAAGGAGCATGCTTTGAGAAGTAATAAGTATTTAGAAAAGAGAAGAAGTAAAGTAAGAAAAGAAGATAGAGTTTCTGTTTTAAGGAGTAAACTTAGAGATAAAAAGAAGTAATTAAAAGTGAAGAAGTAAAGTAAGAAAAGAAGATAGAATACAAGTTTTAAGGAGTATGCATTGAGAAGTAATAAGTATTTAGAAAAGTGAAGAAGTAAAGTAAGAAAAGAAGAAAGAATTTCAGTTTTAAGTAGTATGCTTTGAGAAGTAATAAGTATTTAGAAAAGTGAAGAAGTAAAATAGAAAAAAAGATAGAATTTCAGTTTTAAGGTGTATACTTTGAGAAGTAATAAGTATTTAGAAAAGTGAAGAAGTAAAGTAAGAAAAGAAGATAGAATTTCAGTTTTAAGGAGTATGCATTGAGAAGTAATAAGTATTTAGAAAAGTGAAGAAGTAAAGTAAGAAAAGAAGAAAGAATTTCAGTTTTAAGTAGTATGCTTTGAGAAGTAATAAGTATTTAGAAAAGTGAAGAAGTAAAATAGAAAAAAAGATAGAATTTCAGTTTTAAGGTGTATACTTTGAGAAGTAATAAGTATTTAGAAAAGTGAAGAAGTAAAGTAAGAAAAGAAGATAGAATTTCTGTTTTAAGGAGTATGTTTGAGAAGTAATAAGTATTTATAAAAGTGAAGAAGTAAAGTAAGAAAAGAAGATAGAATTTCAGTTTTAAGGAGTATGCTTTGAGAAGTAATAAGTATTTAGAAAAGTTAAGAAGTAAAGAAAGAAAAGAAGATAGAATACAAGTTTTAAGGAGTATGCTTTAAAATGAAATTTGTTATTTTGAAAAGTGAAGAAGTAAAGTAAGAAAAGAAGATAGAGTTTCAGTTTTAAGGTGTATGTTTTGAGAAGTAATAAGTATTTAGAAAAGTGAATAAGTAAAATAGAAAAGAAGATAGAGTTTCAGATTTAAGGAGTATGCTTTGAGAAGTAATAAGTATTTTGAAAAGTGAAGAAGTAAAGAAAGAAAAGAAGATAGAATCATTGTTTTAAGGAGTATGCTTTAAAATGAAATTTGTTATTTTGAAAAGTGAAGAAGTAAAGTAAGAAAAGAAGATAGAGTTTCAGATTTAAGGAGTATGATTTGAGAAGTAATAAGTATTTAGAAAGGTGAAGAAGTAAAGTAAGAAGAGAAGATAGAATTTCAGTTTTAAGGAGTATGCTTTGAGAAGTAATAAGTATTTTGAAAAGTGAAGAAGTAAAGTGAGAAAAAAAGTTAGAATCATTGTTTTAAGGAGTATGCTTTAAAATGAAATTTGTTATTTTGAAAAGTGAAGAAGTAAAGTAAGAAAAGAAGAAAGAATTTCAGATTTAAGGAGTATGATTTGAGAAGTAATAAGTATTTAGAAAAGTGAAGAAGTAAAGTAAGAAAAGAAGATAGAATTTCAGTTTTAAGGAGTATGCTTTGAGAAGTAATAAGTATTTAGAAAAGTGAAGAAGTAAAATAGAAAAAAAGATAGAGTTTGTTTTAAGGAGTATGTTTGAGAAGTAATAAGTTTTTGAAAAGTGAAGAAGTAAAGTAAGAAAAAAAGATTGAATTTAAGTTTTAAGGAGTATGTTTTGAGAAGTAATAAGTATTTAGAAAAGTGAAGAAGTAAAGTAAGAAAAGAAGATAGAATTTATGTTTTAAGGAGTAAACTTAGAGATAAAAAGAAGTAATTAAAAGTGAAGAAGTAAAGTAAGAAAAGAAGATTGAATTTCAGTTTTAAGGATTATGCTTTGAGAAGTAATAAGTATTTAGAAAAGTGAAGAAGTATAGTAAGAAGAGAAGATAGAGTTTAAGTTTTAAGGTGTATGTTTTGAGAAATAATAAGTATTTAGAAAAGTGAAGAAGTAAAATAGAAAAGAAGATAGAGTTTAAGTTTTAAGCAGTATGATTTACAATGAAAGTTGTTATTTTGAAAAGTGAAGAAGTAAAGAAAGAAAAGAAGATAGAATCATTGTTTTAAGGAGTATGCTTTAAAATGAAATTTTTTATTTTGAAAAGTGAAGAAGCGAAGTAAGAAAAGAAGATTGAATTTCAGTTTTAAGTAGTATGCTTTGAGAAGTATTAAGTATTTAGAAAAGTGAAGAAGTAAAGTAAGAAAAGAAGATAGAGTTTAAGTTTTAAGGAGTATGTTTTGAGAAGTAATAAGTATTTAGAAAAGTGAAGAAGTAAAGTGAGAAGAGAAGATAGAGTTTAAGTTTTAAGTAGTATGCTTTGAGAAGTAATAAGTATTTAAAAAGTGAAGAAGTAAAGTAAGAAAAGAAGATAGAGTTTCAGTTTTAAGGAGTATGCATTGAGAAGTAATAAGTATTTAGAAAAGTGAAGAAGTAAAGTAAGAAAAGAAGATAGAGTTTGTTTTAAGGAGTATGCTTTGAGAAGTAATAAGTATTTAGAAAAGTGAAGAAGTAAAGAAAGAAAAGAAGATAGAATACAAGTTTTAAGGAGTATGCTTTAAAATGAAATTTGTTATTTTGAAAAGTGAAGAAGTATAGTAAGAAGAGAAGATAGAATTTGAGTTTTAAGGTGTATGTTTTGAGAAATAATAAGTATTTAGAAAAGTGAAGAAGTAAAATAGAAAAGAAGATAGAGTTTCAGTTTTAAGGAGTATGTTTTGAGAAGTAATAAGTATTTAGAAAAGTGAAGAAGTAAAGTAAGAAAAGAAGATAGAGTTTCAGTTTTAAGGAGTATGCTTTGAGAAGTAATAAGTATTTAGAAAAGTTAAGAAGTAAAGAAAGAAAAGAAGATAGAATACAAGTTTTAAGGAGTATGCTTTAAAATGAAATTTGTTATTTTGAAAAGTGAAGAAGTAAAGTAAGAAAAGAAGATAGAGTTTCAGTTTTAAGGTGTATGTTTTGAGAAGTAATAAGTATTTAGAAAAGTGAATAAGTAAAATAGAAAAGAAGATAGAGTTTCAGATTTAAGGAGTATGCTTTGAGAAGTAATAAGTATTTTGAAAAGTGAAGAAGTAAAGAAAGAAAAGAAGATAGAATCATTGTTTTAAGGAGTATGCTTTAAAATGAAATTTGTTATTTTGAAAAGTGAAGAAGTAAAGTAAGAAAAGAAGATAGAGTTTCAGATTTAAGGAGTATGATTTGAGAAGTAATAAGTATTTAGAAAGGTGAAGAAGTAAAGTAAGAAGAGAAGATAGAATTTCAGTTTTAAGGAGTATGCTTTGAGAAGTAATAAGTATTTTGAAAAGTGAAGAAGTAAAGTGAGAAAAAAAGTTAGAATCATTGTTTTAAGGAGTATGCTTTAAAATGAAATTTGTTATTTTGAAAAGTGAAGAAGTAAAGTAAGAAAAGAAGAAAGAATTTCAGATTTAAGGAGTATGATTTGAGAAGTAATAAGTATTTAGAAAAGTGAAGAAGTAAAGTAAGAAAAGAAGATAGAATTTCAGTTTTAAGGAGTATGCTTTGAGAAGTAATAAGTATTTAGAAAAGTGAAGAAGTAAAATAGAAAAAAAGATAGAGTTTGTTTTAAGGAGTATGTTTGAGAAGTAATAAGTTTTTGAAAAGTGAAGAAGTAAAGTAAGAAAAAAAGATTGAATTTAAGTTTTAAGGAGTATGTTTTGAGAAGTAATAAGTATTTAGAAAAGTGAAGAAGTAAAGTAAGAAAAGAAGATAGAATTTATGTTTTAAGGAGTAAACTTAGAGATAAAAAGAAGTAATTAAAAGTGAAGAAGTAAAGTAAGAAAAGAAGATTGAATTTCAGTTTTAAGGATTATGCTTTGAGAAGTAATAAGTATTTAGAAAAGTGAAGAAGTATAGTAAGAAGAGAAGATAGAGTTTAAGTTTTAAGGTGTATGTTTTGAGAAATAATAAGTATTTAGAAAAGTGAAGAAGTAAAATAGAAAAGAAGATAGAGTTTAAGTTTTAAGCAGTATGATTTACAATGAAAGTTGTTATTTTGAAAAGTGAAGAAGTAAAGAAAGAAAAGAAGATAGAATCATTGTTTTAAGGAGTATGCTTTAAAATGAAATTTTTTATTTTGAAAAGTGAAGAAGCGAAGTAAGAAAAGAAGATTGAATTTCAGTTTTAAGTAGTATGCTTTGAGAAGTATTAAGTATTTAGAAAAGTGAAGAAGTAAAGTAAGAAAAGAAGATAGAGTTTAAGTTTTAAGGAGTATGTTTTGAGAAGTAATAAGTATTTAGAAAAGTGAAGAAGTAAAGTGAGAAGAGAAGATAGAGTTTAAGTTTTAAGTAGTATGCTTTGAGAAGTAATAAGTATTTAAAAAGTGAAGAAGTAAAGTAAGAAAAGAAGATAGAGTTTCAGTTTTAAGGAGTATGCATTGAGAAGTAATAAGTATTTAGAAAAGTGAAGAAGTAAAGTAAGAAAAGAAGATAGAGTTTGTTTTAAGGAGTATGATTTGAGAAGTAATAAGTATTTAGAAAAGTGAAGAAGTAAAGAAAGAAAAGAAGATAGAATACAAGTTTTAAGGAGTATGCTTTAAAATGAAATTTGTTATTTTGAAAAGTGAAGAAGTATAGTAAGAAGAGAAGATAGAATTTGAGTTTTAAGGTGTATGTTTTGAGAAATAATAAGTATTTAGAAAAGTGAAGAAGTAAAATAGAAAAGAAGATAGAGTTTCAGTTTTAAGGAGTATGTTTTGAGAAGTAATAAGTATTTTGAAAAGTGAAGAAGTAAAGTAAGAAAAGAAGATAGAATTTCAGTTTTAAGGAGTATGCTTTGAGAAGTAATAAGTATTTTGAAAAGTGAAGAAGTAAAGTGAGAAAAAAAGTTAGAATCATTGTTTTAAGGAGTATGCTTTAAAATGAAATTTGTTATTTTGAAAAGTGAAGAAGTAAAGTAAGAAAAGAAGAAAGAATTTCAGATTTAAGGAGTATGATTTGAGAAGTAATAAGTATTTAGAAAAGTGAAGAAGTAAAGTAAGAAAAGAAGATAGAATTTCAGTTTTAAGGAGTATGCTTTGAGAAGTAATAAGTATTTAGAAAAGTGAAGAAGTAAAATAGAAAAAAAGATAGAGTTTGTTTTAAGGAGTATGTTTGAGAAGTAATAAGTTTTTTAAAAGTGAAGAAGTAAAGTAAGAAAAAAAGATTGAATTTAAGTTTTAAGGAGTATGTTTTGAGAAGTAATAAGTATTTAGAAAAGTGAAGAAGTAAAGTAAGAAAAGAAGATAGAATTTATGTTTTAAGGAGTAAACTTAGAGATAAAAAGAAGTAATTAAAAGTGAAGAAGTAAAGTAAGAAAAGAAGATTGAATTTCAGTTTTAAGGATTATGCTTTGAGAAGTAATAAGTATTTAGAAAAGTGAAGAAGTATAGTAAGAAGAGAAGATAGAGTTTAAGTTTTAAGGTGTATGTTTTGAGAAATAATAAGTATTTAGAAAAGTGAAGAAGTAAAATAGAAAAGAAGATAGAGTTTAAGTTTTAAGCAGTATGATTTACAATGAAAGTTGTTATTTTGAAAAGTGAAGAAGTAAAGAAAGAAAAGAAGATAGAATCATTGTTTTAAGGAGTATGCTTTAAAATGAAATTTTTTATTTTGAAAAGTGAAGAAGCGAAGTAAGAAAAGAAGATTGAATTTCAGTTTTAAGTAGTATGCTTTGAGAAGTATTAAGTATTTAGAAAAGTGAAGAAGTAAAGTAAGAAAAGAAGATAGAGTTTAAGTTTTAAGGAGTATGTTTTGAGAAGTAATAAGTATTTAGAAAAGTGAAGAAGTAAAGTGAGAAGAGAAGATAGAGTTTAAGTTTTAAGTAGTATGCTTTGAGAAGTAATAAGTATTTAAAAAGTGAAGAAGTAAAGTAAGAAAAGAAGATAGAGTTTCAGTTTTAAGGAGTATGCATTGAGAAGTAATAAGTATTTAGAAAAGTGAAGAAGTAAAGTAAGAAAAGAAGATAGAGTTTGTTTTAAGGAGTATGATTTGAGAAGTAATAAGTATTTAGAAAAGTGAAGAAGTAAAGAAAGAAAAGAAGATAGAATACAAGTTTTAAGGAGTATGCTTTAAAATGAAATTTGTTATTTTGAAAAGTGAAGAAGTATAGTAAGAAGAGAAGATAGAATTTGAGTTTTAAGGTGTATGTTTTGAGAAATAATAAGTATTTAGAAAAGTGAAGAAGTAAAATAGAAAAGAAGATAGAGTTTCAGTTTTAAGGAGTATGTTTTGAGAAGTAATAAGTATTTAGAAAAGTGAAGAAGTAAAGTAAGAAAAGAAGATAGAGTTTCAGTTTTAAGGAGTATGCTTTGAGAAGTAATAAGTATTTAGAAAAGTTAAGAAGTAAAGAAAGAAAAGAAGATAGAATACAAGTTTTAAGGAGTATGCTTTAAAATGAAATTTGTTATTTTGAAAAGTGAAGAAGTAAAGTAAGAAAAGAAGATAGAGTTTCAGATTTAAGGAGTATGCATTGAGAAGTAATAAGTATTTAAAAAGTGAAGAATAAAAGTAAGAAAAGAAGAAAGAGTTTCAGTTTTAAGTGTATGCTTTGAGAAGTAATAAGTATTTAAAAAGTGAAGAAGAAAAGTAAGAAAAGAAGATAGAGTTTCAGTTTTAAGTGTATGCTTTGAGAAGTAATAAGTATTTAGAAAAGTGAAGAAGTAAAGTAAGAAAAGTAGATTGAATTTCAGTTTTAAGTAGTATGCTTTGAGAAGTAATAAGTATTTAGAAAAGTGAAGAAGCAAAGTAAGAAAAGTAGATTGAATTTCAGTTTTAAGGAGTATGCTTTGAGAAGTAATAAGTATTTAGAAAAGTGAAGAAGTAAAGTAAGAATAGAAGATTGAATTTCAGTTTTAAGGAGTATGCATTGAGAAGTAATAAGTATTTAGAAAAGTGAAGAAGTAAAGTAAGAAAAGAAGATTGAATTTCAGTTTTAAGGAGTATGTTTTGAGAAGTAATAAGTATTTAGAAAAGTGAAGAAGTAAAGTAAGAAAAGAAGATTGAATTTCAGTTTTAAGGAGTATGTTTTGAGAAGTAATAAGTATTTAGAAAAGTGAAGATGTAAAGTAAGAAAAGAAGTTAGAATCATAGTTTTAAGGAGTATGCTTTGAAATGAAATTTGTTATTTTGAAAAGTTAAGAAGTAAAGTAAGAAAAGTAGATTGAATTTCAGTTTTAAGTAGTATGCTTTGAGAAGTAATAAGTATCTAGAAAAGTGAAGAAGTAAAGTAAGAAAAGAAGATAGAGTTTAAGTTTTAAGGAGTATGCTTTGAGAAGTAATAAGTATTTAGAAAAGTGAAGAAGTAAAGTGAGAAAAGAAGTTAGAATCATAGTTTTAAGGAGTATGCTTTAAAATGAAATTTTTTATTTTGAAAAGTTAAGAAGTAAAGTAAGAAAAGTAGATTGAATTTCAGTTTTAAGGATTATGCTTTGAGAAGTAATAAGTATTTAGAAAAGTGAAGAAGTAAAGTAAGAAAAGAAGATAGAGTTTCAGTTTTAAGGAGTATGCTTTGAGAAGTAATAAGTATTTAGAAAAGTGAAGAAGTAAAGTAAGAAAAGAAGATAGAGTTTAAGTTTTAAGGAGTATGCTTTGAGAAGTAATAAGTATTTAGAAAAGTGAAGCAGCAAAGTAAGAAAAGAAGATAGAGTTTCAGTTTTAAGGAGTATGCTTTGAGAAGTAATAAGTATTTGGAAAAGTGAAGAAGTAAAGAAAGAAAAGAAGATAGAGTTTCAGATTTAAGGAGTATGTTTTGAGAAGTAATAAGTATTTAGAAAAGTGAAGAAGTAAAGAAAGAAAAGAAGATAGAGTTTCAGTTTTAAGGAGTATGCTTTGAGAAGTAATAAGTATTTAAAAAGTGAAGAAGTAAAGTAAGAAAAGAAGATAGAGTTTAAGTTTTAAGGAGTATGCTTTGAGAAGTAATAAGTATTTAGAAAAGTGAAGCAGCAAAGTAAGAAAAGAAGATAGAGTTTCAGTTTTAAGTAGTATGCTTTGAGAAGTAATAAGTATTTAAAAAGTGAAGAAGTAAAGTAAGAAAAGAAGTTAGAATTTCAGTTTTAAGTAGTATACATTGAGAAGTAATAAGTATTTAGAAAAGTGAAGAAGTAAAGTAAGAAAAGAAGATAGATTTTAAGTTTTAAGGAGTATGCTTTGAGAAGTAATAAGTATTTAGAAAAGTGAAGAAGTAAAGTGAGAAAAGAAGATAGAGTTTAAGTTTTAAGTAGTATGCTTTGAGAAGTAATAAGTATTTAAAAAGTGAAGAAGTAAAGTAAGAAAAGAAGAAAGAATTTCAGTTTTAAGGAGTATGCTTTGAGAAGTAATAAGTATTTAGAAAAGTGAAGAAGTAAAGTAAGAAAAGAAGATAGAATTTAAGTTTTAAGGAGTATGTTTGAGAAGTAATAAGTATTTAGAAAAGTGAAGATGTAAAGTAAGAAAAGAAGATAGAGTTTCAGTTTTAAGGAGTATGTTTTGAGAAGTAATAAGTATTTAAAAAGTGAAGAAGTAAAGTAAGAAAAGAAGTTAGAATTTCAGTTTTAAGTAGTATACATTGAGAAGTAATAAGTATTTAGAAAAGTGAAGAAGTAAAGTAAGAAAAGAAGATAGAGTTTAAGTTTTAAGGAGTATGCTTTGAGAAGTAATAAGTATTTAGAAAAGTGAAGAAGTAAAGTAAGAAAAGAAGATTGAATTTGAGTTTTAAGGAGTATGCTTTGAGAAGTAATAAGTATTTAGAAAAGTGAAGAAGTAAAGTAAGAAAAGAAGATAGAGTTTCAGTTTTAAGGATTATGATTTGAGAAGTAATAAGTATTTAGAAAGTGAAGATGTAAAGTAAGAAAAGAAGATAGAGTTTAAGTTTTAAGGAGTATGCTTTGAGAAGTAATAAGTATTTAGAAAAGTGAAATAAAGTGAGAAGAGAAGATAGAATTTCTGTTTTAAGGAGTATGTTTGAGAAGTAATAAGTTTTAGAAAAGTGAAGAAGTAAAGTAAGAAAAGAAGATAGAGTTTAAGTTTTAAGGAGTATGCTTTGAGAAGTAATAAGTATTTTGAAAAGTGAAGAAGTAAAGAAAGAAAAGAAGATAGAATCATTGTTTTAAGGAGTATGCTTTAAAATGAAATTTGTTATTTTGAAAAGTGAAGAAGTAAAGTAAGAAAAGAAGATAGAGTTTCAGATTTAAGGAGTATGTTTGAGAAGTAATAAGTATTTAGAAAAGTGAAGAAGTAAAGTAAGAAAAGAAGATAGAATTTATGTTTTAAGGAGTATGCTTTGAGAAGTAATAAGTATTTAGAAAAGTGAAGAAGTAAAGTAAGAAGAGAAGATAGAATTTCTGTTTTAAGGTGTATGTTTTGAGAAGTAATAAGTATTTAGAAAAGTGAAGAAGTAAAATAGAAAAGAAGATAGAGTTTCAGTTTTAAGGAGTATGTTTGAGAAGTAATAAGTTTTAGAAAAGTGAAGAAGTAAAGTAAGAAAAGAAGATAGAGTTTAAGTTTTAAGGAGTATGTTTGAGAAGTAATAAGTATTTAGAAAAGTGAAGCAGCAAAGTAAGAAAAGAAGATAGAATACAAGTTTTAAGGAGTATGCATTGAGAAGTAATAAGTATTTAGAAAAGTGAAGAAGTAAAGTAAGAAAAGAAGAAAGAATTTCAGTTTTAAGTAGTATGCTTTGAGAAGTAATAAGTATTTAGAAAAGTGAAGAAGTAAAATAGAAAAAAAGATAGAATTTCAGTTTTAAGGTGTATACTTTGAGAAGTAATAAGTATTTAGAAAAGTGAAGAAGTAAAGTAAGAAAAGAAGATAGAATTTCTGTTTTAAGGAGTATGTTTGAGAAGTAATAAGTATTTATAAAAGTGAAGAAGTAAAGTAAGAAAAGAAGATAGAATTTCAGTTTTAAGGAGTATGCTTTGAGAAGTAATAAGTATTTAGAAAAGTTAAGAAGTAAAGAAAGAAAAGAAGATAGAATACAAGTTTTAAGGAGTATGCTTTAAAATGAAATTTGTTATTTTGAAAAGTGAAGAAGTAAAGTAAGAAAAGAAGATAGAGTTTCAGATTTAAGGAGTATGCATTGAGAAGTAATAAGTATTTAAAAAGTGAAGAATAAAAGTAAGAAAAGAAGATAGAGTTTCAGTTTTAAGTGTATGCTTTGAGAAGTAATAAGTATTTAAAAAGTGAAGAAGAAAAGTAAGAAAAGAAGATAGAGTTTCAGTTTTAAGTGTATGCTTTGAGAAGTAATAAGTATTTAGAAAAGTGAAGAAGTAAAGTAAGAAAAGAAGATAGAGTTTAAGTTTTAAGTAGTATGCTTTGAGAAGTAATAAGTATTTAGAAAAGAGAAGAAGTAAAGTAAGAAAAGAAGATAGAGTTTCTGTTTTAAGGAGTAAACTTAGAGATAAAAAGAAGTAATTAAAAGTGAAGAAGTAAAGTAAGAAAAGAAGATAGAATTTCAGTTTTAAGGAGTATGCATTGAGAAGTAATAAGTATTTAGAAAAGTGAAGAAGTAAAGTAAGAAAAGAAGATTGAATTTCAGTTTTAAGGAGTATGTTTGAGAAGTAATAAGTATTTAGAAAAGTGAAGAAGTAAAGTAAGAAAAGAAGATAGAATTTCAGTTTTAAGGAGTATGCTTTGAGAAGTAATAAGTATTTAGAAAAGTTAAGAAGTAAAGAAAGAAAAGAAGATAGAGTTTAAGTTTTAAGGAGTATGCTTTGAGAAGTAATAAGTATTTAGAAAAGTGAAGAAGTAAAGAAAGAAAAGAAGATAGAATACAAGTTTTAAGGAGTATGTTTGAGAAGTAATAAGTATTTAGAAAAGTGAAGAATAAAAGTAAGAAAAGAAGATAGAGTTTCAGTTTTAAGTGTATGCTTTGAGAAGTAATAAGTATTTAAAAAGTGAAGAAGAAAAGTAAGAAAAGAAGATAGAGTTTCAGTTTTAAGTGTATGCTTTGAGAAGTAATAAGTATTTAGAAAAGTGAAGAAGTAAAGTAAGAAAAGAAGATAGAGTTTAAGTTTTAAGTAGTATGCTTTGAGAAGTAATAATTATTTAGAAAAGTGAAGAAGCAAAGTTAGAAAAGTAGATTGAATTTCAGTTTTAAGGAGTATGCTTTGAGAAGTAATAAGTATTTAGAAAAGTGAAGAAGTAAAGTAAGAATAGAAGATTGAATTTCAGTTTTAAGGAGTATGCATTGAGAAGTAATAAGTATTTAGAAAAGTGAAGAAGTAAAGTAAGAAAAGAAGATTGAATTTCAGTTTTAAGGAGTATGCTTTGAGAAGTAATAAGTATTTAGAAAAGTGAAGAAGTAAAGTTAGTAGAGAAGATAGAGTTTAAGTTTTAAGGAGTATGTTTGAGAAGTAATAAGTATTTAGAAAAGTGAAGATGTAAAGTAAGAAAAGAAGTTAGAATCATAGTTTTAAGGAGTATGCTTTGAAATGAAATTTGTTATTTTGAAAAGTTAAGAAGTAAAGTAAGAAAAGTAGATTGAAGTTCAGTTTTAAGTAGTATGCTTTGAGAAGTAATAAGTATTTAGAAAAGTGAAGAAGTAAAGTAAGAAAAGAAGATAGAGTTTAAGTTTTAAGGAGTATGCTTTGAGAAGTAATAAGTATTTAGAAAAGTGAAGAAGTAAAGTGAGAAAAGAAGTTAGAATCATAGTTTTAAGGAGTATGCTTTAAAATGAAATTTGTTATTTTGAAAAGTTAAGAAGTAAAGTAAGAAAAGTAGATTGAATTTCAGTTTTAAGTAGTATGCTTTGAGAAGTAATAAGTATTTAGAAAAGTGAAGAAGTAAAGTAAGAAAAGAAGATAGAGTTTAAGTTTTAAGGAGTATACATTGAGAAGTAATAAGTATTTAGAAAAGTGAAGAAGTAAAGTGAGAAAAGAAGTTAGAATCATAGTTTTAAGGAGTATGCTTTAAAATGAAATTTGTTATTTTGAAAAGTGAAGAAGTAAAGTAAGAAAAGTAGATTGAATTTCAGTTTTAAGGATTATGCTTTGAGAAGTAATAAGTATTTAGAAAAGTGAAGAAGTAAAGTAAGAAAAGTAGATTGAATTTGAGTTTTAAGTAGTATACATTGAGAAGTAATAAGTATTTAGAAAAGTGAAGAAGTAAAGTGAGAAAAGAAGATAGAGTTTAAGTTTTAAGTAGTATGCTTTGAGAAGTAATAAGTATTTAAAAAGTGAAGAAGTAAAGTAAGAAAAGAAGATAGAGTTTCAGTTTTAAGGAGTATGCTTTGAGATGTAATAAGTATTTAGAAAAGTGAAGAAGTAAAGTAAGAAAAGAAGATAGAGTTTAAGTTTTAAGGAATATACATTGAGAAGTAATAAGTATTTAGAAAAGTGAAGAAGTAAAGTAAGAAAAGAAGATTGAATTTCAGTTTTAAGGAGTATGCTTTGAGAAGTAATAAGTATTTAGAAAAGTGAAGAAGTAAAGTAAGAAGAGAAGATAGAGTTTAAGTTTTAAGTAGTATGATTTGAGAAGTAATAAGTATTTAGAAAAGTGAAGAAGTAAAGTAAGAAAAGAAGTTAGAATCATAGTTTTAAGGAGTATGCTTTAAAATGAAATTTGTTATTTTGAAAAGTTAAGAAGTAAAGTAAGAAAAGTAGATTGAATTTCAGTTTTAAGTAGTATGCTTTGAGAAGTAATAAGTATTTAGAAAAGTGAAGAAGTAAAGTAAGAAAAGAAGATAGAGTTTAAGTTTTAAGTAGTATACATTGAGAAGTAATAAGTATTTAGAAAAGTGAAGAAGTAAAGTAAGAAAAGAAGATAGAGTTTAAGTTTTAAGGAGTATGCTTTGAGAAGTAATAAGTATTTAGAAAAGTGAAGAAGTAAAGTAAGAAAAGAAGATAGAGTTTCAGTTTTAAGGAGTATGTTTTGAGAAGTAATAAGTATTTAAAAAGTGAAGAAGTAAAGTAAGAAAAGAAGTTAGAATTTCAGTTTTAAGTAGTATACATTGAGAAGTAATAAGTTTTTAGAAAAGTGAAGAAGTAAAGTAAGAAAAGAAGATAGAGTTTAAGTTTTAAGGAGTATGCTTTGAGAAGTAATAAGTATTTAGAAAAGTGAAGAAGTAAAGTAAGAAAAGAAGATTGAATTTGAGTTTTAAGGAGTATGCTTTGAGAAGTAATAAGTATTTAGAAAAGTGAAGAAGTAAAGTAAGAAAAGAAGATAGAGTTTAAGTTTTAAGGAGTATGATTTGAGAAGTAATAAGTATTTAGAAAGTGAAGATGTAAAGTAAGAAAAGAAGATAGAGTTTAAGTTTTAAGGAGTATGCTTTGAGAAGTAATAAGTATTTAGAAAAGTGAAATAAAGTGAGAAGAGAAGATAGAATTTCTGTTTTAAGGAGTATGTTTGAGAAGTAATAAGTTTTAGAAAAGTGAAGAAGTAAAGTAAGAAAAGAAGATAGAGTTTAAGTTTTAAGGAGTATGCTTTGAGAAGTAATAAGTATTTTGAAAAGTGAAGAAGTAAAGAAAGAAAAGAAGATAGAATCATTGTTTTAAGGAGTATGCTTTAAAATGAAATTTGTTATTTTGAAAAGTGAAGAAGTAAAGTAAGAAAAGAAGATAGAATTTCTGTTTTAAGGAGTATGTTTGAGAAGTAATAAGTATTTTGAAAAGTGAAGAAGTAAAGTAAGAAAAGAAGATAGAATTTCAGTTTTAAGGAGTATGTTTGAGAAGTAATAAGTATTTAGAAAAGTTAAGAAGTAAAGAAAGAAAAGAAGATAGAGTTTAAATTTTAAGGAGTATGTTTGAGAAGTAATAAGTATTTAGAAAAGTGAAGAAGTAAAGTAAGAAAAGAAGATAGAATACAAGTTTTAAGGAGTATGTTTTGAGAAGTAATAAGTATTTAGAAAAGTGAAGAAGTAAAGTAAGAAAAGAAGATAGAGTTTAAGTTTTAAGGAGTATGCTTTGAGAAGTAATAAGTATTTAGAAAAGTGAATAAGTAA
The DNA here is from genome assembly GCA_946699065.1 of Loxodes magnus. NCBI lineage: Eukaryota > Ciliophora > Karyorelictea > Loxodida > Loxodidae > Loxodes > Loxodes magnus. Next base: position 113,417 of record CAMPDV010000564.1, on the reverse strand, counting down.
AGTAAGAAAAGAAGATAGAATACAAGTTTTAAGGAGTATGCATTGAGAAGTAATAAGTATTTAGAAATGTGAAGAAGTAAAGTAAGAAAAGAAGAATGAATTTCAGTTTTAAGTAGTATGCTTTGAGAAGTAATAAGTATTTAGAAAAGTGAAGAAGTAAAATAGAAAAAAAGATAGAATTTCAGTTTTAAGGTGTATACTTTGAGAAGTAATAAGTATTTAGAAAAGTGAAGAAGTAAAGTAAGAAAAGAAGATAGAATTTCTGTTTTAAGGAGTATGTTTGAGAAGTAATAAGTTTTAGAAAAGTGAAGAAGTAAAGTAAGAAAAGAAGATAGAGTTTAAGTTTTAAGGAGTATGCTTTGAGAAGTAATAAGTATTTTGAAAAGTGAAGAAGTAAAGAAAGAAAAGAAGATAGAATCATTGTTTTAAGGAGTATGCTTTAAAATGAAATTTGTTATTTTGAAAAGTGAAGAAGTAAAGTAAGAAAAGAAGATAGAGTTTCAGATTTAAGGAGTATGATTTGAGAAGTAATAAGTATTTAGAAAAGTGAAGAAGTAAAGTAAGAAGAGAAGATAGAATTTCTGTTTTAAGGTGTATGTTTTGAGAAGTAATAAGTATTTAGAAAAGTGAAGAAGTAAAGTAAGAAGAGAAGATAGAATTTCTGTTTTAAGGTGTATGTTTTGAGAAGTAATAAGTATTTAGAAAAGTGAAGAAGTAAAATAGAGAAGAAGATAGAGTTTCAGATTTAAGGAGTATGTTTGAGGAAGTAATAAGTTTTAGAAAAGTGAAGAAGTAAAGTAAGAAAAGAAGATAGAGTTTAAGTTTTAAGGAGTATGTTTGAGAAGTAATAAGTATTTAGAAAAGTTAAGAAGTAAAGAAAGAAAAGAAGATAGAATACAAGTTTTAAGGAGTATGCATTGAGAAGTAATAAGTATTTAGAAATGTGAAGAAGTAAAGTAAGAAAAGAAGAAAGAATTTCAGTTTTAAGTAGTATGCTTTGAGAAGTAATAAGTATTTAGAAAAGTGAAGAAGTAAAATAGAAAAAAAGATAGAATTTCAGTTTTAAGGTGTATACTTTGAGAAGTAATAAGTATTTAGAAAAGTTAAGAAGTAAAGTAAGAAAAGAAGATATAGTTTCAGATTTAAGGAGTATGCATTGAGAAGTAATAAGTATTTAGAAAAGTGAAGAAGTAAAATAGAAAAGAAGATAGAGTTTGTTTTAAGGAGTATGCATTGAGAAGTAATAAGTATTTAGAAAAGTGAAGAAGTAAAATAGAAAAAAAGATAGAGTTTGTTTTAAGGAGTATGTTTGACAAGTAATAAGTATTTAGAAAAGAGAAGAAGTAAAGTAAGAAAAGAAGATAGAGTTTCTGTTTTAAGGAGTAAACTTAGAGATAAAAAGAAGTAATTAAAAGTGAAGAAGTAAAGTAAGAAAAGAAGATAGAATTTATGTTTTAAGGAGTAAACTTAGAGATAAAAAGAAGTAATTAAAAGTGAAGAAGTAAAATAGAAAAGAAGATAGAATTTCAGTTTTAAGGTGTATACTTTGAGAAGTAATAAGTATTTAGAAAAGTGAAGAAGTAAAGTAAGAAAAGAAGATAGAATTTCTGTTTTAAGGTGTATGCTTTGAGAAGTAATAAGTATTTAGAAAAGTGAAGAAGTAAAGTAAGAAAAGAAGAAAGAATTTCAGTTTTAAGTAGTATGCTTTGAGAAGTAATAAGTATTTAGAAAAGTGAAGAAGTAAAGTAAGAAAAGAAGATAGAGTTTAAGTTTTAAGGAGTATGCTTTGAGAAGTAATAAGTATTTAGAAAAGTGAAGAAGTGAAGTAAGAAGAGAAGATAGAATTTCTGTTTTAAGGAGTATGTTTGAGAAGTAATAAGTTTTAGAAAAGTGAAGAAGTAAAGTAAGAAAAGAAGATAGAGTTTAAGTTTTAAGGAGTATGCTTTGAGAAGTAATAAGTATTTAGAAAAGTGAAGAAGTAAAGTAAGAAAAGAAGATAGAGTTTAAGTTTTAAGGAGTATGCTTTAAAATGAAATTTATTATTTTGAAAAGTGAAGAAGTAAAGTAAGAAAAGAAGATAGAGTTTCAGATTTAAGGAGTATGTTTGAGAAGTAATAAGTATTTAGAAAAGTGAAGAAGTAAAGTAAGAAAAGAAGATAGAATTTATGTTTTAAGGAGTATGCTTTGAGAAGTAATAAGTATTTAGAAAAGTGAAGAAGTAAAGTAAGAAGAGAAGATAGAATTTCTGTTTTAAGGTGTATGTTTGAGAAGTAATAAGTATTTAGAAAAGTTAAGAAGTAAAGAAAGAAAAGAAGATAGAATACAAGTTTTAAGGAGTATGCATTGAGAAGTAATAAGTTTTAGAAAAGTGAAGAAGTAAAGTAAGAAAAGAAGATAGAGTTTAAGTTTTAAGGAGTATGTTTGAGAAGTAATAAGTATTTAGAAAAGTTAAGAAGTAAAGAAAGAAAAGAAGATAGAATACAAGTTTTAAGGAGTATGCATTGAGAAGTAATAAGTATTTAGAAATGTGAAGAAGTAAAGTGAGAAAAAAAGTTAGAATCATTGTTTTAAGGAGTATGCTTTAAAATGAAATTTGTTATTTTGAAAAGTGAAGAAGTAAAGTAAGAAAAGAAGATAGAGTTTCAGATTTAAGGAGCATGATTTGAGAAGTAATAAGTATTTAGAAAAGTGAAGAAGTAAAGTAAGAAAAGAAGATAGAATTTCAGTTTTAAGGAGTATGCTTTGAGAAGTAATAAGTATTTAGAAAAGTGAAGAAGTCAAATAGAAAAAAAGATAGAGTTTGTTTTAAGGAAGTATGTTTGAGAAGTAATAAGTTTTTGAAAAGTGAAGAAGTAAAGTAAGAAAAAAAGATTGAATTTAAGTTTTAAGGAGTATGTTTTGAGAAGTAATAAGTATTTAGAAAAGTGAAGAAGTAAAGTAAGAAAAGAAGATAGAGTTTCAGATTTAAGGAGTATGATTTGAGAAGTAATAAGTATTTAGAAAAGTGAAGAAGTAAAGTAAGAAGAGAAGATTGAATTTCAGTTTTAAGGATTATGCTTTGAGAAGTAATAAGTATTTAGAAAAGTGAAGAAGTAAAGTAAGAAGAGAAGATAGAGTTTAAGTTTTAAGGAGTATGTTTGAGAAGTAATAAGTATTTAGAAAAGTGAAGATGTAAAGTAAGAAAAGAAGATAGAGTTTCAGTTTTAAGTAGTATGCTTTAAAATGAAATTTGTTATTTTGAAAAGTGAAGAAGTAAAGAAAGAAAAGAAGATAGAATCATTGTTTTAAGGAGTATGCATTGAGAAGTAATAAGTATTTAGAAAAGTGAAGAAGTAAAGTAAGAAAAGAAGATAGAGTTTAAGTTTTAAGGAGTATGTTTGAGAAGTAATAAGTATTTAGAAAAGTGAAGAAGTAAAGTGAGAAGAGAAGATAGAGTTTCAGATTTAAGGAGTATGCTTTGAGAAGTAATAAGTATTTAGAAAAGTGAAGAAGTAAAGTAAGAAGAGAAGATAGAATTTCTGTTTTAAGGAGTATGTTTGAGAAGTAATAAGTTTTAGAAAAGTGAAGAAGTAAAGTAAGAAAAGAAGATAGAGTTTAAGTTTTAAGGAGTATGCTTTGAGAAGTAATAAGTATTTAGAAAAGTGAAGAAGTAAAGAAAGAAAAGAAGATAGAATACAAGTTTTAAGGAGTATGTTTGAGAAGTAATAAGTATTTAGAAAAGTTAAGAAGTAAAGTAAGAAAAGAAGATATAGTTTCAGATTTAAGGAGTATGCTTGCGTATGAAAGAAGTGAGTATTTTGAAAAGTGAAGAAGTAAAATAGAAAAGAAGATAGAGTTTGTTTTAAGGAGTATGCATTGAGAAGTAATAAGTATTTAGAAAAGTGAAGAAGTAAAATAGAAAAGAAGATAGAGTTTGTTTTAAGGAGTATGTTTTGAGAAGTAATAAGTATTTAGAAAAGTTAAGAAGTAAAGAAAGAAAAGAAGATAGAGTTTAAGTTTTAAGGAGTATGCATTGAGAAGTAATAAGTATTTAGAAAAGTGAAGAAGTAAAGAAAGAAAAGAAGATAGAATTTCAGATTTAAGGAGTATGCTTTGAGAAGTAATAAGTATTTAGAAAAGTGAAGAAGTAAAGTAAGAAAAGAAGATAGAGTTTCAGATTTAAGGAGTATGATTTGAGAAGTAATAAGTATTTAGAAAAGTGAAGAAGTAAAGCAAGAAAAGAAGATAGAATACAAGTTTTAAGGAGTATGATTTGAGAAGTAATAAGTATTTAGAAAAGTGAAGAAGTAAAATAGAAAAGAAGATAGAGTTTGTTTTAAGGAGTATGTTTTGAGAAGTAATAAGTATTTAGAAAAGTGAAGAAGTAAAGTAAGAAAAGAAGATAGAATTTCAGTTTTAAGGAGTATGTTTGAGAAGTAATAAGTATTTAGAAAAGTTAAGAAGTAAAGAAAGAAAAGAAGATAGAATACAAGTTTTAAGGAGTATGCTTTGAGAAGTAATAAGTATTTAGAAAAGTGAAGAAGTAAAGTAAGAAAAGAAGATAGAATTTCTGTTTTAAGGAGTATGTTTGAGAAGTAATAAGTATTTTCAAAAGTGAAGAAGTAAAGTAAGAAAAGAAGATAGAATTTCAGTTTTAAGGAGTATGTTTGAGAAGTAATAAGTATTTAGAAAAGTTAAGAAGTAAAGAAAGAAAAGAAGATAGAGTTTAAATTTTAAGGAGTATGTTTGAGAAGTAATAAGTATTTAGAAAAGTGAAGAAGTAAAGTAAGAAAAGAAGATAGAATACAAGCTTTAAGGAGTATGATTTGAGAAGTAATAAGTATTTAGAAAAGTGAAGAAGTAAAGTAAGAAAAGAAGATAGAATTTCAGTTTTAAGGAGTATGCTTTGAGAAGTATTAAGTATTTAGAAAAGTGAAGAAGTAAAGAAAGAAAAAAAGATAGAGTTTCAGTTTTAAGGAGTATGCTTTGACTAGTAATAAGTATTTAGAAAAGTGAAGAAGTAAAGCAAGAAAAGAAGATAGAATACAAGTTTTAAGGAGTATGTTTTGAGAAGTAATAAGTATTTAGAAAAGTGAAGAAGTAAAGTAAGAAGAGAAGATAGAGTTTAAGTTTTAAGGAGTATGCTTTGAGAAGTAATAAGTATTTAGAAAAGTGAAGAAGTAAAGTAAGAAAAGAAGATAGAGTTTCAGTTTTAAGGAGTATGCTTGAGAAGTAATAAGTATTTAGAAAAGTGAAGAAGTAAAGAAAGAAAAGAAGATAGAATACAAGTTTTAAGGAGTATGTTTGAGAAGTAATAAGTATTTAGAAAAGTTAAGAAGTAAAGTAAGAAAAGAAGATAGAATTTATGTTTTAAGGAGTAAACTTAGAGATAAAAAGAAGTAATTAAAAGTGAAGAAGTAAAATAGAAAAGAAGATAGAGTTTGTTTTAAGGAGTATGCATTGAGAAGTAATAAGTATTTAGAAAAGTGAAGAAGTAAAATAGAAAAGAAGATAGAGTTTGTTTTAAGGAGTATGTTTTGAGAAGTAATAAGTATTTAGAAAAGTTAAGAAGTAAAGTAAGAAAAGAAGATAGAGTTTAAGTTTTAAGGAGTATGCATTGAGAAGTAATAAGTATTTAGAAAAGTGAAGAAGTAAAGAAAGAAAAGAAGATAGAATTTCAGATTTAAGGAGTATGCTTTGAGAAGTAATAAGTATTTAGAAAAGTGAAGAAGTAAAGTAAGAAAAGAAGATAGAATACAAGCTTTAAGGAGTATGTTTTGAGAAGTAATAAGTATTTAGAAAAGTGAAGAAGTAAAGTAAGAAAAGAAGATTGAATTTCAGTTTTAAGGAGTATGCTTTGAGAAGTAATAAGTATTTTGAAAAGTGAAGAAGTAAAGTAAGAAAAGAAGATAGAATTTCAGTTTTAAGGAGTATGTTTGAGAAGTAATAAGTATTTAGAAAAGTGAAGAAGTAAACTAAGAAAAGAAGATAGAGTTTGTTTTAATGAGTATGATTTACAATGAAAGTTGTTATTTTGAAAAGTGAAGAAGTAAAGTGAGAAAAGAAGATTGAATTTGAGTTTTAAGGAGTATGCTTTGAGAAGTAATAAGTATTTAGAAAAGTGAAGAAGTAAAGTAAGAAAAGAAGATTGAATTTCAGTTTTAAGGAGTATGCTTTGAGAAGTAATAAGTATTTTGAAAAGTGAAGAAGTAAAGTAAGAAAAGAAGATAGAATTTCAGTTTTAAGGAGTATGTTTGAGAAGTAATAAGTATTTAGAAAAGTGAAGAAGTAAAGTAAGAAAAGAAGATAGAGTTTAAGTTTTAAGGAGTATGCTTTGAGAAGTAATAAGTATTTAGAAAAGTTAAGAAGTAAAGAAAGAAAAGAAGATAGAATTTCAGATTTAAGGAGTATGCTTTGAGAAGTAATAAGTATTTAGAAAAGTGAAGAAGTAAAGTAAGAAAAGAAGATAGAGTTTCAGATTTAAGGAGTATGATTTGAGAAGTAATAAGTATTTAGAAAAGTGAAGAAGTAAAGTGAGAAGAGAAGATAGAGTTTCAGATTTAAGGAGTATGCTTTGAGAAGTAATAAGTATTTAGAAAAGTGAAGAAGTAAAGTAAGAAAAGAAGAAAGAATTTCAGTTTTAAGTAGTATGCTTTGAGAAGTAATAAGTATTTAGAAAAGTGAAGAAGTAAAGTAAGAAAAGAAGATAGAGTTTAAGTTTTAAGGAGTATGCTTTGAGAAGTAATAAGTATTTAGAAAAGTGAAGAAGTGAAGTAAGAAGAGAAGATAGAATTTCAGATTTAAGGAGTATGCTTTGAGAAGTAATAAGTATTTAGAAAAGTGAAGAAGTAAAGAAAGAAAAGAAGATAGAATTTCAGTTTTAAGGAGTAAACTTAGAAATAAAAAGAAGTAATTAAAAGTGAAGAAGTAAAGAAAGAAAAGAAGATAGAATTTCAGTTTTAAGGAGTATGCTTTGAGAAGTAATAAGTATTTAGAAAAGTGAAGAAGTAAAATAGAAAAGAAGATAGAGTTTGTTTTAAGGAGTATGCATTGAGAAGTAATAAGTATTTAGAAAAGTGAAGAAGTAAAATAGAAAAGAAGATAGAGTTTGTTTTAAGGAGTATGTTTTGAGAAGTAATAAGTATTTAGAAAAGTTAAGAAGTAAAGAAAGAAAAGAAGATAGAGTTTAAGTTTTAAGGAGTATGCATTGAGAAGTAATAAGTATTTAGAAAAGTGAAGAAGTAAAGAAAGAAAAGAAGATAGAATTTCAGATTTAAGGAGTATGCTTTGAGAAGTAATAAGTATTTAGAAAAGTGAAGAAGTAAAGTAAGAAAAGAAGATAGAGTTTCAGATTTAAGGAGTATGATTTGAGAAGTAATAAGTATTTAGAAAAGTGAAGAAGTAAAGCAAGAAAAGAAGATAGAATACAAGTTTTAAGGAGTATGATTTGAGAAGTAATAAGTATTTAGAAAAGTGAAGAAGTAAAATAGAAAAGAAGATAGAGTTTGTTTTAAGGAGTATGTTTTGAGAAGTAATAAGTATTTAGAAAAGTGAAGAAGTAAAGTAAGAAAAGAAGATAGAATTTCAGTTTTAAGGAGTATGTTTGAGAAGTAATAAGTATTTAGAAAAGTTAAGAAGTAAAGAAAGAAAAGAAGATAGAATACAAGTTTTAAGGAGTATGCTTTGAGAAGTAATAAGTATTTAGAAAAGTGAAGAAGTAAAGTAAGAAAAGAAGATAGAATTTCTGTTTTAAGGAGTATGTTTGAGAAGTAATAAGTATTTTGAAAAGTGAAGAAGTAAAGTAAGAAAAGAAGATAGAATTTCAGTTTTAAGGAGTATGTTTGAGAAGTAATAAGTATTTAGAAAAGTTAAGAAGTAAAGAAAGAAAAGAAGATAGAGTTTAAATTTTAAGGAGTATGTTTGAGAAGTAATAAGTATTTAGAAAAGTGAAGAAGTAAAGTAAGAAAAGAAGATAGAATACAAGTTTTAAGGAGTATGTTTTGAGAAGTAATAAGTATTTAGAAAAGTGAAGAAGTAAAGTAAGAAAAGAAGATAGAGTTTAAGTTTTAAGGAGTATGCTTTGAGAAGTAATAAGTATTTAGAAAAGTGAAGAAGTAAAGTAAGAAAAGAAGATAGAGTTTAAGTTTTAAGGAGTATGTTTTGAGAAGTAATAAGTATTTAGAAAAGTGAAGAAGTAAAGTGAGAAGAGAAGATAGAATTTGAGTTTTAAGGAGTATGCTTTGAGAAGTAATAAGTATTTAGAAAAGTGAAGAAGTAAACTAAGAAAAGAAGATAGAGTTTGTTTTAATGAGTATGATTTACAATGAAAGTTGTTATTTTGAAAAGTGAAGAAGTAAAGTGAGAAAAGAAGATTGAATTTGAGTTTTAAGGAGTATGCTTTGAGAAGTAATAAGTATTTAGAAAAGTGAAGAAGTAAAGTAAGAAAAGAAGATTGAATTTCAGTTTTAAGGAGTATGCTTTGAGAAGTAATAAGTATTTTGAAAAGTGAAGAAGTAAAGTAAGAAAAGAAGATAGAATTTCAGTTTTAAGGAGTATGTTTGAGAAGTAATAAGTATTTAGAAAAGTGAAGAAGTAAAGTAAGAAAAGAAGATAGAGTTTAAGTTTTAAGGAGTATGCTTTGAGAAGTAATAAGTATTTAGAAAAGTTAAGAAGTAAAGAAAGAAAAGAAGATAGAATTTCAGATTTAAGGAGTATGCTTTGAGAAGTAATAAGTATTTAGAAAAGTGAAGAAGTAAAGTAAGAAAAGAAGATAGAGTTTCAGATTTAAGGAGTATGATTTGAGAAGTAATAAGTATTTAGAAAAGTGAAGAAGTAAAGTAAGAAAAGAAGATAGAGTTTCAGATTTAAGGAGTATGATTTGAGAAGTAATAAGTATTTAGAAAAGTGAAGAAGTAAAGTAAGAAAAGAAGATAGAATTTCAGTTTTAAGGAGTATGTTTGAGAAGTAATAAGTATTTAGAAAAGTTAAGAAGTAAAGAAAGAAAAGAAGATAGAGTTTCTGTTTTAAGGAGTATGCATTGAGAAGTAATAAGTATTTAGAAAAGTGAAGAAGTAAAGAAAGAAAAGAAGATAGAATTTCAGATTTAAGGAGTATGCTTTGAGAAGTAATAAGTATTTAGAAAAGTGAAGAAGTAAAGTAAGAAAAGAAGATAGAATTTCAGTTTTAAGGAGTATGTTTGAGAAGTAATAAGTATTTTGAAAAGTGAAGAAGTAAAGTAAGAAAAGAAGATAGAATTTCAGTTTTAAGGAGTATGTTTGAGAAGTAATAAGTATTTAGAAAAGTTAAGAAGTAAAGAAAGAAAAGAAGATAGAGTTTAAGTTTTAAGGAGTATGCTTTGAGAAGTAATAAGTATTTAGAAAAGTGAAGAAGTAAAGAAAGAAAAGAAGATAGAATACAAGTTTTAAGGAGTATGCTTTGAGAAGTAATAAGTGTTTAGAAAAGTGAAGAAGTAAAGAAAGAAAAGAAGATAGAATTTCAGTTTTAAGGAGTATGTTTGAGAAGTAATAAGTATTTAGAAAAGTTAAGAAGTAAAGAAAGAAAAGAAGATAGAATACAAGTTTTAAGGAGTATGCTTTGAGAAGTAATAAGTATTTTGAAAAGTGAAGAAGTAAAGTAAGAAAAGAAGATAGAATTTCAGTTTTAAGGAGTATGTTTGAGAAGTAATAAGTATTTAGAAAAGTTAAGAAGTAAAGTAAGAAAAGAAGATAGAATTTCAGATTTAAGGAGTATGTTTTGAGAAGTAATAAGTATTTAGAAAAGTGAAGAAGTAAAGTAAGAAAAGAAGATAGAGTTTCAGTTTTAAGGTGTATGTTTTGAGAAGTAATAAGTATTTAGAAAAGTTAAGAAGTAAAGAAAGAAAAGAAGATAGAATACAAGTTTTAAGGAGTATGCTTTGAGAAGTAATAAGTATTTAGAAAAGTGAAGAAGTAAAGTAAGAAAAGAAGATAGAGTTTAAGTTTTAAGTAGTATGCTTTGAGAAGTAATAAGTATTTAGAAAAGTGAAGAAGTAAACTAAGAAAAGAAGATAGAGTTTCAGTTTTAAGGAGTATGATTTACAATGAAAGTTGTTATTTTGAAAAGTGAAGAAGTAAAGTGAGAAAAGAAGATTGAATTTGAGTTTTAAGGAGTATGCTTTGAGAAGTAATAAGTATTTAGAAAAGTGAAGAAGTAAAGTAAAAAAAGAAGATTGAATTTCAGTTTTAAGGAGTATGCTTTGAGAAGTAATAAGTATTTTGAAAAGTGAAGAAGTAAAGTAAGAAAAGAAGATAGAATTTCAGATTTAAGGAGTATGTTTTGAGAAGTAATAAGTATTTAGAAAAGTGAAGAAGTAAAGTAAGAAGAGAAGATAGAGTTTAAGTTTTAAGGAGTATGCTTTGAGAAGTAATAAGTATTTAGAAAAGTGAAGAAGTAAAGTAAGAAAAGAAGATAGAGTTTCAGTTTTAAGGAGTATGCTTGAGAAGTAATAAGTATTTAGAAAAGTGAAGAAGTAAAGTGAGAAGAGAAGATAGAGTTTCAGTTTTAAGGAGTATGCATTGAGAAGTAATAAGTATTTAGAAAAGTGAAGAAGTAAAGTAAGAAAAGAAGATAGAGTTTAAGTTTTAAGGAGTATGTTTGAGAAGTAATAAGTATTTAGAAAAGTGAAGAAGTAAAGTAAGAAAAGAAGATAGAGTTTGTTTTAAGGAGTATGATTTGAGAAGTAATAAGTATTTAGAAAAGTGAAGAAGTAAAGAAAGAAAAGAAGATAGAATACAAGTTTTAAGGAGTATGCTTGCGTATGAAAGAAGTGAGTATTTTGAAAAGTGAAGAAGTAAAGTAAGAAAAGAAGATAGAGTTTCAGATTTAAGGAGTATGCTTTGAGAAGTATTAAGTATTTGGAAAAGTGAAGAAGTAAAGTAAGAAAAGAAGATAGAGTTTCAGATTTAAGGAGAATGATTTGAGAAGTAATAAGTATTTGGAAAAGTGAAGAAGTAAAATAGAAAAGAAGATAGAGTTTAAATTTTAAGGAGTATGTTTGAGAAGTAATAAGTATTTAGAAAAGTGAAGAAGTAAAGAAAGAAAAGAAGATAGAATACAAGTTTTAAGGAGTATTCTTGCGAATGAAAGAAGTGAGTATTTTGAAAAGTGAAGAAGTAAAGTAAGAAAAGAAGATAGAGTTTCAGATTTAAGGAGTATGATTTGAGAAGTAATAAGTATTTAGAAAAGTGAAGAAGTAAAATAGAAAAGAAGATAGAGTTTGTTTTAAGGAGTATGCATTGAGAAGTAATAAGTATTTAGAAAAGTGAAGAAGTAAAATAGAAAAAAAGATAGAGTTTGTTTTAAGGAGTATGCTTTGAGAAGTAATAAGTATTTAGAAAAGTGAAGAAGTAAAGTAAGAAAAAAAGATTGAATTTAAGTTTTAAGGAGTATGCTTTGAGAAGTAATAAGTATTTAGAAAAGTGAAGAAGTAAAGTAAGAAAAGAAGATAGAGTTTAAGTTTTAAGGAGTATGTTTTGAGAAGTAATAAGTATTTGGAAAAGTGAAGAAGTAAAGTAAGAAAAGAAGATAGAGTTTAAGTTTTAAGGAGTATGCTTTGAGAAGTAATAAGTATTTAGAAAAGTGAAGAAGTAAAGTAAGAAAAGAAGTTAGAATTTCAGTTTTAAGGAGTAAACTTAGAAATAAAAAGAAGTAATTAAAAGTGAAGAAGTAAAGAAAGAAAAGAAGATAGAATTTCAGTTTTAAGGAGTATGCTTTGAGAAGTAATAAGTATTTAGAAAAGTGAAGAAGTAAAGAAAGAAAAGAAGATAGAATACAAGTTTTAATAGTATGCTTTGAGAAGTAATAAGTATTTAGAAAAGTGAAGAAGTAAAGTAAGAAAAGAAGATAGAGTTTCAGTTTTAAGGAGTATGATTTGAGAAGTAATAAGTATTTAGAAAAGTGAAGAAGTAAAGTAAGAAAAGAAGAAAGAATTTCAGTTTTAAGGAGTATGTTTTGAGAAGTAATAAGTATTTAGAAAAGTGAAGAAGTAAAGTAAGAAAAGAAGATAGAGTTTAAGTTTTAAGGAGTATGCTTTGAGAAGTAATAAGTATTTAGAAAAGTGAAGAAGTAAAGTAAGAAAAGAAGATAGAGTTTAAGTTTTAAGGAGTATGTTTGAGAAGTAATAAGTATTTAGAAAAGTGAAGAAGTAAAGAAAGAAAAGAAGATAGAATACAAGTTTTAAGGAGTATGCTTTGAGAAGTAATAAGTATTTAGAAAAGTGAAGAAGTAAAGTAAGAAAAGAAGATAGAGTTTAAGTTTTAAGGAGTATGCTTTGAGAAGTAATAAGTATTTAGAAAAGTGAAGAAGTAAAGAAAGAAAAGAAGATAGAATACAAGTTTTAAGGAGTATGCTTTGAGAAGTAATAAGTATTTAGAAAAGTGAAGAAGTAAAGAAAGAAAAGAAGATAGAATTTCAGTTTTAAGGAGTATGCTTTGAGAAGTAATAAGTATTTAGAAAAGTGAAGAAGTAAAGAAAGAAAAGAAGATAGAGTTTAAGTTTTAAGGAGTATGCATTGAGAAGTAATAAGTGTTTAGAAAAGTGAAGAAGTAAAGAAAGAAAAGAAGATAGAATTTCAGATTTAAGGAGTATGCTTTGAGAAGTAATAAGTATTTAGAAAAGTGAAGAAGTAAAGAAAGAAAAGAAGATAGAATACAAGTTTTAAGGAGTATGTTTTGAGAAGTAATAAGTATTTAGAAAAGTGAAGAAGTAAAGTAAGAAAAGAAGATAGAGTTTAAGTTTTAAGGAGTATTCTTTGAGAAGTAATAAGTATTTAGAAAAGTTAAGAAGTAAAGAAAGAAAAGAAGATAGAATACAAGTTTTAAGGAGTATGCTTTGAGAAGTAATAAGTATTTAGAAAAGTGAAGAAGTAAAGTAAGAAAAGAAGATAGAGTTTAAGTTTTAAGGAGTATGCTTTGAGAAGTAATAAGTATTTAGAAAAGTGAAGAAGTAAAGAAAGAAAAGAAGATAGAATACAAGTTTTAAGGAGTATGCATTGAGAAGTAATAAGTATTTAGAAAAGTGAAGATGTAAAGAAAGAAAAGAAGATAGAGTTTACGTTTTAAGGAGTATGCTTTGAGAAGTAATAAGTATTTAGAAAAGTGAAGAAGTAAAGTGAGAAAAGAAAGTTAGAATCATAGTTTTAAGGAGTATGCTTTGAGAATTAATAAGTACCTAAAAGTGAAGAAGTAAAGTAAGAAAAGAAGATAGAGTTTGCTTTAAGGAGTATGCTTTGAGAAGTAATAAGTATTTAGAAAAGTGAAGAAGTAAAGTAAAAAGAGAAGATAGAATTTCTGTTTTAAGGTGTATGTTTTGAGAAGTAATAAGTATTTAGAAAAGTGAAGAAGTAAAGTAAGAAAAGAAGATAGATTTTAAGTTTTAAGGAGTATGCTTTGAGAAGTAATAAGTATTTAGAAAAGTGAAGAAGTAAAGTAAGAAAAGAAGATAGAATTTATGTTTTAAGGAGTATGCTTTGAGAAGTAATAAGTATTTAGAAAAGTGAAGAAGTAAAGTAAGAAAAGAAGATTGAATTTCAGTTTTAAGGAGTATGCTTTGAGAAGTAATAAGTATTTAGAAAAGTGAAATAAAGTGAGAAGAGAAGATAGAGTTTCAGTTTTAAGGAGTATGCTTTAAAATGAAATTTGTTATTTTGAAAAGTGAAGAAGTAAAGAAAGAAAAGAAGATAGAATACAAGTTTTAAGTAGTATGCTTGCGTATGAAAGAAGTGAGTATTTTGAAAAGTGAAGAAGTAAAGTAAGAAAAGAAGATAGAGTTTCAGATTTAAGGAGTATGCATTGAGAAGTAATAAGTATTTTGAAAAGTGAAGAAGTAAAGTAAGAAAAGAAGATAGAATTTCAGTTTTAAGGAGTATGCTTTAAGAAGTAATAAGTATTTAGAAAAGTGAAGAAAGTAAAGTAAGAAAAGAAGATAGAGTTTAAGTTTTAAGGAGTATGCTTTGAGAAGTAATAAGTATTTAGAAAAGTGAAGAAGTAAAGTAAGAAAAGAAGATAGAATTTATGTTTTAAGGAGTATGCTTTGAGAAGTAATAAGTATTTAGAAAAGTGAAGAAGTAAAGTAAGAAAAGAAGATTGAATTTCAGTTTTAAGGAGTATGCTTTGAGAAGTAATAAGTATTTAGAAAAGTGAAATAAAGTGAGAAGAGAAGATAGAGTTTCAGTTTTAAGGAGTATGCTTTAAAATGAAATTTGTTATTTTGAAAAGTGAAGAAGTAAAGAAAGAAAAGAAGATAGAATACAAGTTTTAAGGAGTATGCTTGCGTATGAAAGAAGTGAGTATTTTGAAAAGTGAAGAAGTAAAGTAAGAAAAGAAGATAGAATTTCAGTTTTAAGGAGTATGTTTTGAGAAGTAATAAGTATTTAGAAAAGTGAAGAAGTAAAGTAAGAAAAGAAGATAGAGTTTAAGTTTTAAGGAGTATGCATTGAGAAGTAATAAGTATTTTGAAAAGTGAAGAAGTAAAGTAAGAAAAGAAGATAGAATTTCAGTTTTAAGGAGTATGTTTTGAGAAGTAATAAGTATTTAGAAAAGTGAAGAAGTAAAGTAAGAAAAGAAGATAGAGTTTAAGTTTTAAGGAGTATGCTTTGAGAAGTAATAAGTATTTAGAAAAGTGAAGAAGTAAAGAAAGAAAAGAAGATAGAATACAAGTTTTAAGGAGTATGCTTGCGTATGAAAGAAGTGAGTATTTTGAAAAGTGAAGAAGTAAAGTAAGAAAAGAAGATAAAGTTTCAGTTTTAAGGAGTATGCTTTGAGAAGTAATAAGTATTTAGAAAAGTGAAGAAGTAAAGTAAGAAAAGAAGATAGAGTTTCAGTTTTAAGGAGTATGTTTTGAGAAGTAATAAGTATTTAGAAAAGTGAAGAAGTAAAGTAAGAAAAGAAGATAGAGTTTCAGATTTAAGGAGTATTTTTGAGAAGTAATAAGTATTTATAAAAGTGAAGCAGCAAAGTAAGAAAAGAAGATAGAGTTTCAGATTTAAGGAGTATGTTTTGAGAAGTAATAAGTATTTGGAAAAGTGAAGAAGTAAAGTAAGAAAAGAAGATAGAATTTCAGTTTTAAGGAGTATGCTTTGAGAAGTATTAAGTATTTAGAAAAGTGAAGAAGTAAAGTAAGAAAAGAAGATAGAGTTTCAGTTTTAAGGAGTATGCTTTGAGAAGTAATAAGTATTTAGAAAAGTGAAGAAGTAAAGTGAGAAAAGAAGATAGAGTTTAAGTTTTAAGGAGTATGTTTTGAGAAGTAATAAGTATTTAGAAAAGTGAAGAAGTAAAGTAAGAAAAGAAGATAGAGTTTAAGTTTTAAGGAGTATGTTTTGAGAAGTAATAAGTATTTAGAAAGTGAAGAAGTAAAGTAAGAAAAGAAGATTGAATTTTAGTTTTAAGGAGTATGCTTTGAGAAGTAATAAGTATTTAGAAAATTGAAGATGTAAAGTAAGAAAAGAAGATAGAATTTATGTTTTAAGGAGTATGCTTTGAGAAGTAATAAGTATTTAGAAAAGTGAAGAAGTAAAGAAAGAAAAGAAGATAGAATTTCTGTTTTAAGGAGTATGCTTTGAGAAGTAATAAGTATTTAGAAAAGTGAAGAAGTAAAGTAAGAAAAGAAGATTGAATTTCAGTTTTAAGGAGTATGCTTTGAGAAGTAATAAGTATTTAGAAAAATGAAGAAGTAAAGTAAGAAGAGAAGATGGAATTTCAGATTTAAGGAGTATGCTTTGAGAAGTATTAAGTATTTAGAAAAGTTAAGAAGTAAAGAAAGAAAAGAAGATAGAATACAAGTTTTAAGGAGTATGCATTGAGAAGTAATAAGTATTTGGAAAAGTGAAGAAGTAAAGTAAGAAAAGAAGATAGAGTTTAAGTTTTAAGGAGTATGCTTTGAGAAGTAATAAGTATTTAGAAAATTGAAGCAGCAAAGTAAAAAAGAAGATAGAGTTTCAGATTTAAGGAGTATGCTTTGAGAAGTATTAAGTATTTAGAAAAGTGAAGAAGTAAAGTAAGAAAAAAAGATAGAGTTTGTTTTAAGGAGTATGCTTTGACTAGTAATAAGTATTTAGAAAAGTGAAGCAGCAAAGTAAGAAAAGAAGATAGAGTTTCAGTTTTAAGGAGTATGCTTTGAGAAGTAATAAGTATTTAGAAAAGTGAAGAAGTAAAGTAAGAAAAGAAGATAGAGTTTAAGTTTTAAGGAGTATTTTTGAGAAGTAATAAGTATTTAGAAAAGTGAAGCGGCAAAGTAAGAAAAGAAGATAGAGTTTCAGATTTAAGGAGTATGCTTTGAGAAGTAATAAGTATTTGGAAAAGTGAAGAAGTAAAGTAAGAAAAAAAGATAGAGTTTGTTTTAAGGAGTATGCTTTGACTAGTAATAAGTATTTAGAAAAGTGAAGCAGCAAAGTAAGAAAAGAAGATGGAATTTCAGATTTAAGGAGTATGCTTTGAGAAGTATTAAGTATTTTGAAAAGTGAAGAAGTAAAGTAAGAAAAGAAGATAGAGTTTCAGATTTAAGGAGTATTTTTGAGAAGTAATAAGTATTTAGAAAAGTGAAGCGGCAAAGTAAGAAAAGAAGATAGAGTTTCAGATTTAAGGAGTATTTTTGAGAAGTAATAAGTATTTATAAAAGTGAAGCAGCAAAGTAAGAAAAGAAGATAGAGTTTCAGATTTAAGGAGTATGTTTTGAGAAGTAATAAGTATTTGGAAAAGTGAAGAAGTAAAGTAAGAAAAGAAGATAGAATTTCAGTTTTAAGGAGTATGCTTTGAGAAGTATTAAGTATTTAGAAAAGTGAAGAAGTAAAGTAAGAAAAGAAGATAGAGTTTCAGTTTTAAGGAGTATGCTTTGAGAAGTAATAAGTATTTAGAAAAGTGAAGCAGCAAAGTAAGAAAAGAAGATAGAGTTTAAGTTTTAAGGAGTATGTTTTGAGAAGTAATAAGTATTTGGAAAAGTGAAGAAGTAAAGTAAGAAAAGAAGATAGAATTTCAGTTTTAAGGAGTATGCTTTGAGAAGTAATAAGTATTTAGAAAAGTGAAGAAGTAAAGTAAGAAAAGAAGAATTAGTTTCAGATTTAAGGAGAATGATTTGAGAAGTAATAAGTATTTATAAAAGTGAAGAAGTAAAGTAAGAAAAGAAGATAGAGTTTCAGTTTTAAGGAGTATGCTTTGAGAAGTATTAAGTATTTAGAAAAGTGAAGAAGTAAAGTAAGAAAAGAAGATGGAATTTCAGATTTAAGGAGTATGCTTTGAGAAGTATTAAGTATTTTGAAAAGTGAAGAAGTAAAGTAAGAAAAGAAGATAGAGTTTCAGATTTAAGGAGTATGCATTGAGAAGTAATAAGTATTTAGAAAAGTGAAGCGGCAAAGTAAGAAAAGAAGATAGAGTTTCAGATTTAAGGAGTATGCTTTGAGAAGTATTAAGTATTTAGAAAAGTGAAGAAGTAAAGTAAGAAAAAAAGATAGAGTTTCAGATTTAAGGAGTATGCTTTGAGAAGTATTAAGTATTTAGAAAAGTGAAGAAGTAAAGTAAGAAAAAAAGATAGAGTTTGTTTTAAGGAGTATGCTTTGACTAGTAATAAGTATTTAGAAAAGTGAAGCAGCAAAGTAAGAAAAGAAGATAGAGTTTCAGTTTTAAGGAGTATGCTTTGAGAAGTAATAAGTATTTAGAAAAGTGAAGAAGTAAAGTAAGAAAAGAAGATAGAGTTTAAGTTTTAAGGAGTATTTTTGAGAAGTAATAAGTATTTAGAAAAGTGAAGCGGCAAAGTAAGAAAAGAAGATAGAGTTTCAGATTTAAGGAGTATGCTTTGAGAAGTAATAAGTATTTGGAAAAGTGAAGAAGTAAAGTAAGAAAAAAAGATAGAGTTTGTTTTAAGGAGTATGCTTTGACTAGTAATAAGTATTTAGAAAAGTGAAGCAGCAAAGTAAGAAAAGAAGATGGAATTTCAGATTTAAGGAGTATGCTTTGAGAAGTATTAAGTATTTTGAAAAGTGAAGAAGTAAAGTAAGAAAAGAAGATAGAGTTTCAGATTTAAGGAGTATTTTTG
Organism: Loxodes magnus; assembly: GCA_946699065.1. Classification (NCBI taxonomy): domain Eukaryota; phylum Ciliophora; class Karyorelictea; order Loxodida; family Loxodidae; genus Loxodes; species Loxodes magnus. The sequence continues at coordinate 95,378 of CAMPDV010000564.1, read as the reverse complement.
AGAAGTAATAAGTATTTAGAAAAGTGAAGCGGCAAAGTAAGAAAAGAAGATAGAGTTTCAGATTTAAGGAGTATGCTTTGAGAAGTAATAAGTATTTGGAAAAGTGAAGAAGTAAAGTAAGAAAAAAAGATAGAGTTTGTTTTAAGGAGTATGCTTTGACTAGTAATAAGTATTTAGAAAAGTGAAGCAGCAAAGTAAGAAAAGAAGATAGAGTTTCAGTTTTAAGGAGTATGCTTTGAGAAGTAATAAGTATTTAGAAAAGTGAAGAAGTAAAGTAAGAAAAGAAGATAGAGTTTAAGTTTTAAGGAGTATTTTTGAGAAGTAATAAGTATTTAGAAAAGTGAAGAAGTAAAGTAAGAAAAGAAGAATTAGTTTCAGATTTAAGGAGAATGATTTGAGAAGTAATAAGTATTTAGAAAAATGAAGAAGTAAAGTAAGAAGAGAAGATGGAATTTCAGATTTAAGGAGTATGCTTTGAGAAGTATTAAGTATTTTGAAAAGTGAAGAAGTAAAGTAAGAAAAGAAGATAGAGTTTAAGTTTTAAGGAGTATTTTTGAGAAGTAATAAGTATTTGGAAAAGTGAAGAAGTAAAGTAAGAAAAGAAGATAGAGTTTAAGTTTTAAGGAGTATGCTTTGAGAAGTAATAAGTATTTAGAAAATTGAAGCAGCAAAGTAAAAAAGAAGATAGAGTTTCAGATTTAAGGAGTATGCTTTGAGAAGTATTAAGTATTTAGAAAAGTGAAGAAGTAAAGTAAGAAAAAAAGATAGAGTTTGTTTTAAGGAGTATGCTTTGACTAGTAATAAGTATTTAGAAAAGTGAAGCAGCAAAGTAAGAAAAGAAGATAGAGTTTCAGTTTTAAGGAGTATGCTTTGAGAAGTAATAAGTATTTAGAAAAGTGAAGAAGTAAAGTAAGAAAAGAAGATAGAGTTTCAGATTTAAGGAGTATGCATTGAGAAGTAATAAGTATTTAGAAAAGTGAAGCGGCAAAGTAAGAAAAGAAGATAGAGTTTCAGATTTAAGGAGTATGCTTTGAGAAGTAATAAGTATTTGGAAAAGTGAAGAAGTAAAGTAAGAAAAAAAGATAGAGTTTGTTTTAAGGAGTATGCTTTGACTAGTAATAAGTATTTAGAAAAGTGAAGCAGCAAAGTAAGAAAAGAAGATGGAATTTCAGATTTAAGGAGTATGCTTTGAGAAGTATTAAGTATTTTGAAAAGTGAAGAAGTAAAGTAAGAAAAGAAGATAGAGTTTCAGATTTAAGGAGTATTTTTGAGAAGTAATAAGTATTTAGAAAAGTGAAGCGGCAAAGTAAGAAAAGAAGATAGAGTTTCAGATTTAAGGAGTATTTTTGAGAAGTAATAAGTATTTATAAAAGTGAAGCAGCAAAGTAAGAAAAGAAGATAGAGTTTCAGATTTAAGGAGTATGTTTTGAGAAGTAATAAGTATTTGGAAAAGTGAAGAAGTAAAGTAAGAAAAGAAGATAGAATTTCAGTTTTAAGGAGTATGCTTTGAGAAGTATTAAGTATTTAGAAAAGTGAAGAAGTAAAGTAAGAAAAGAAGATAGAGTTTCAGTTTTAAGGAGTATGCTTTGAGAAGTAATAAGTATTTAGAAAAGTGAAGAAGTAAAGTAAGAAAAGAAGATAGAGTTTCAGTTTTAAGGAGCATTTTTGAGAAGTAATAAGTTTTATAAAAGTGAAGAAGTAAAGTAAGAAAAGAAGATGGAATTTCAGATTTAAGGAGTATGTTTTGAGAAGTATTAAGTATTTAGAAAAGTGAAGCAGCAAAGTAAAAAAGAAGATAGAGTTTCAGATTTAAGGAGTATGCTTTGAGAAGTATTAAGTATTTAGAAAAGTGAAGAAGTAAAGTAAGAAAAAAAGATAGAGTTTGTTTTAAGGAGTATGCTTTGACTAGTAATAAGTATTTAGAAAAGTGAAGCAGCAAAGTAAGAAAAGAAGATAGAGTTTCAGTTTTAAGGAGTATGCTTTGACTAGTAATAAGTATTTAGAAAAGTGAAGCAGCAAAGTAAGAAAAGAAGATAGAGTTTCAGATTTAAGGAGTATGCTTTGAGAAGTAATAAGTATTTAGAAAAGTGAAGAAGTAAAGTAAGAAAAGAAGATAGAGTTTCAGATTTAAGGAGTATTTTTGAGAAGTAATAAGTATTTATAAAAGTGAAGCAGCAAAGTAAGAAAAGAAGATAGAGTTTCAGATTTAAGGAGTATGTTTTGAGAAGTAATAAGTATTTGGAAAAGTGAAGAAGTAAAGTAAGAAAAGAAGATAGAATTTCAGTTTTAAGGAGTATGCTTTGAGAAGTATTAAGTATTTAGAAAAGTGAAGAAGTAAAGTAAGAAAAGAAGATAGAGTTTCAGATTTAAGGAGTATTTTTGAGAAGTAATAAGTATTTAGAAAAGTGAAGCGGCAAAGTAAGAAAAGAAGATAGAGTTTCAGTTTTAAGGAGTATGTTTTGAGAAGTAATAAGTATTTGGAAAAGTGAAGAAGTAAAGTAAGAAAAGAAGATAGAGTTTCAGTTTTAAGGAGTATGCTTTGAGAAGTAATAAGTATTTAGAAAAGTGAAGAAGTAAAGTAAGAAAAGAAGAATTAGTTTCAGATTTAAGGAGAATGATTTGAGAAGTAATAAGTATTTATAAAAGTGAAGAAGTAAAGTAAGAAAAGAAGATAGAGTTTCAGTTTTAAGGAGTATGCTTTGAGAAGTATTAAGTATTTAGAAAAATGAAGAAGTAAAGTAAGAAAAGAAGATAGAGTTTCAGTTTTAAGGAGTATGCTTTGAGAAGTAATAAGTATTTAGAAAAGTGAAGAAGTAAAGTAAGAAAAGAAGATAGAGTTTAAGTTTTAAGGAGTATTTTTGAGAAGTAATAAGTATTTAGAAAAGTGAAGAAGTAAAGTAAGAAAAGAAGATAGAATTTCAGTTTTAAGGAGTATGCTTTGAGAAGTATTAAGTATTTAGAAAAGTGAAGAAGCAAAGTAAGAAAAGAAGATAGAGTTTCAGTTTTAAGGAGTATGCTTTAAAATGAAATTTGTTATTTTGAAAAGTGAAGAAGTAAAGTAAGAAAAGAAGATAGAGTTTAAGTTTTAAGGAGTATTTTTGAGAAGTAATAAGTATTTGGAAAAGTGAAGAAGTAAAGTAAGAAAAGAAGATAGAATTTCAGTTTTAAGGAGTATTTTTGAGAAGTAATAAGTATTTAGAAAAGTGAAGAAGTAAAGTAAGAAAAGAAGATAGAGTTTCAGTTTTAAGGAGTATGCTTTGAGAAGTAATAAGTATTTAGAAAAGTGAAGAAGTAAAGTAAGAAAAGAAGATAGAGTTTCAGTTTTAAGGAGCATTTTTGAGAAGTAATAAGTTTTATAAAAGTGAAGAAGTAAAGTAAGAAAAGAAGATGGAATTTCAGATTTAAGGAGTATGTTTTGAGAAGTATTAAGTATTTAGAAAAGTGAAGAAGTAAAGTAAGAAAAGAAGATAGAGTTTAAGTTTTAAGGAGTATGTTTTTAGAATTAATAAGTATTTAGTTAAGTGAAGAAGTAAAGTAAGAAAAGAAGATAGAGTTTCAGATTTAAGGAGAATGATTTGAGAAGTAATAAGTATTTAGAAAAGTGAAGAAGTAAAGTAAGAAAAAAAGATAGAGTTTAAGTTTTAAGGAGTATTTTTGAGAAGTAATAAGTATTTAGAAAAGTGAAGAAGTAAAGTGAGAAAAGAAGATAGAGTTTAAGTTTTAAGGAGTATGTTTTGAGAAGTAATAAGTATTTAGAAAAGTGAAGAAGTAAAGTAAGAAAAGAAGATAGAATTTCAGTTTTAAGGAGTATGCTTTGAGAAGTAATAAGTATTTAGAAAAGTGAAGAAGTAAAGTAAGAAAAGAAGATAGAGTTTCAGTTTTAAGGAGTATGCTTTGAGAAGTAATAAGTATTTAGAAAAGTGAAGAAGTAAAGTAAGAAAAGAAGATAGAGTTTAAGTTTTAAGGAGTATGTTTTGAGAAGTAATAAGTATTTAGAAAAGTGAAGCAGCAAAGTAAGAAAAGAAGATAGAGTTTCAGTTTTAAGGAGTATGCTTTGAGAAGTAATAAGTATTTAGAAAAGTGAAGAAGTAAAGTAAGAAAAGAAGATAGAATTTGAGTTTTAAGGAGTATGCTTTGAGAAGTAATAAGTATTTAGAAAAGTGAAGAAGTAAAGTAAGAAAAGAAGATAGAGTTTACGTTTTAAGGAGCATGCTTTGAGAAGTAATAAGTATTTAGAAAAGTGAAGAAGTAAAGTAAGAAAAGAAGATAGAGTTTCAGATTTAAGGAGTATTTTTGAGAAGTAATAAGTATTTAGAAAAGTGAAGCAGCAAAGTAAGAAAAGAAGATAGAGTTTCAGATTTAAGGAGTATGTTTTGAGAAGTAATAAGTATTTAGAAAAGTGAAGCAGCAAAGTAAGAAAAGAAGATAGAGTTTCAGATTTAAGGAGTATGTTTTGAGAAGTAATAAGTATTTAGAAAAGTGAAGCAGCAAAGTAAGAAAAGAAGATAGAGTTTAAGTTTTAAGGAGTATGTTTTGAGAAGTAATAAGTATTTAGAAAAGTGAAGAAGTAAAGTAAGAAAAGAAGATAGAGTTTCAGATTTAAGGAGTATTTTTGAGAAGTAATAAGTATTTAGAAAAGTGAAGCAGCAAAGTAAGAAAAGAAGATAGAGTTTCAGATTTAAGGAGTATGTTTTGAGAAGTAATAAGTATTTAGAAAAGTGAAGCAGCAAAGTAAGAAAAGAAGATAGAGTTTAAGTTTTAAGGAGTATGTTTTGAGAAGTAATAAGTATTTAGAAAAGTGAAGAAGTAAAGTAAGAAAAGAAGATAGAGTTTAAGTTTTAAGGAGTATGTTTTGAGAAGTAATAAGTATTTAGAAAAGTGAAGCAGCAAAGTAAGAAAAGAAGATAGAATTTGAGTTTTAAGGAGTATGCTTTGAGAAGTATTAAGTATTTGGAAAAGTGAAGAAGTAAAGTAAGAAAAGAAGATAGAGTTTCAGATTTAAGGAGAATGATTTGAGAAGTAATAAGTATTTGGAAAAGTGAAGAAGTAAAGTGAGAAAAGAAGATAGAGTTTAAGTTTTAAGGAGTATGTTTTGAGAAGTAATAAGTATTTGGAAAAGTGAAGAAGTAAAGTAAGAAAAGAAGATAGAGTTTCAGTTTTAAGGAGTATGCTTTGAGAAGTAATAAGTATTTAGAAAAGTGAAGAAGTAAAGTAAGAAAAGAAGATAGAGTTTCAGTTTTAAGGAGTATGCTTTGAGAAGTAATAAGTATTTAGAAAAGTGAAGAAGTAAAGTAAGAAAAGAAGATGGAGTTTAAGTTTTAAGGAGTATGTTTTGAGAAGTAATAAGTATTTATAAAAGTGAAGCAGTAAAGTAAGAAAAGAAGATAGAATTTCAGTTTTAGGGAGTATGTTTTGAGAAGTAATAAGTATTTAGAAAAGTGAAGAAGTAAAGTAAGAAAAGAAGATAGAGTTTCAGTTTTAAGGAGTATGCTTTGAGAAGTAATAAGTATTTAGAAAAGTGAAGAAGTAAAGTAAGAAAAGAAGATAGAGTTTCAGATTTAAGGAGAATGATTTGAGAAGTAATAAGTATTTGGAAAAGTGAAGAAGTAAAGTGAGAAAAGAAGATAGAGTTTAAGTTTTAAGGAGTATGTTTTGAGAAGTAATAAGTATTTAGAAAAGTGAAGAAGTAAAGTAAGAAAAGAAGATAGAATTTCAGTTTTAAGGAGTATGCTTTGAGAAGTAATAAGTATTTAGAAAAGTGAAGAAGTAAAGTAAGAAAAAAAGATAGAGTTTGTTTTAAGGAGTATGCTTTGACTAGTAATAAGTATTTAGAAAAGTGAAGCAGCAAAGTAAGAAAAGAAGATAGAGTTTCAGATTTAAGGAGTATGCTTTGAGAAGTAATAAGTATTTATAAAAGTGAAGAAGTAAAGTAAGAAAAGAAGATAGAATTTCAGTTTTAAGGAGTATTTTTGAGAAGTAATAAGTATTTAGAAAAGTGAAGAAGTAAAGTAAGAAAAGAAGATAGAATTTCAGTTTTAAGGAGTATGCTTTGAGAAGTATTAAGTATTTAGAAAAGTGAAGAAGCAAAGTAAGAAAAGAAGATAGAGTTTCAGTTTTAAGGATTATGTTTTGAGAAGTAATAAGTATTTGGAAAAGTGAAGAAGTAAAGTAAGAAAAGAAGATAGAGTTTAAGTTTTAAGGAGTATGTTTTGAGAAGTAATAAGTATTTGGAAAAGTGAAGAAGTAAAGTAAGAAAAGAAGATAGAATTTCAGTTTTAAGGAGTATGCTTTGAGAAGTAATAAGTATTTAGAAAATTGAAGCAGCAAAGTAAGAAAAGAAGATAGAGTTTCAGATTTAAGGAGTATGCTTTGAGAAGTATTAAGTATTTAGAAAAGTGAAGAAGTAAAGTAAGAAAAAAAGATAGAGTTTAAGTTTTAAGGAGTATTTTTGAGAAGTAATAAGTATTTAGAAAAGTGAAAAAGTAAAGTAAGAAAAGAAGATAGAATTTCAGTTTTAAGGAGTATGCTTTGAGAAGTATTAAGTATTTAGAAAAGTGAAGAAGTAAAGTAAGAAAAGAAGATAGAGTTTCAGTTTTAAGGAGTATGCTTTGAGAAGTAATAAGTATTTAGAAAAGTGAAGAAGTAAAGTAAGAAAAGAAGATAGAGTTTCAGATTTAAGGAGTATTTTTGAGAAGTAATAAGTATTTAGAAAAGTGAAGCAGCAAAGTAAGAAAAGAAGATAGAGTTTCAGATTTAAGGAGTATGTTTTGAGAAGTAATAAGTATTTAGAAAAGTGAAGCAGCAAAGTAAGAAAAGAAGATAGAGTTTAAGTTTTAAGGAGTATGTTTTGAGAAGTAATAAGTATTTAGAAAAGTGAAGAAGTAAAGTAAGAAAAGAAGATAGAGTTTAAGTTTTAAGGAGTATGTTTTGAGAAGTAATAAGTATTTAGAAAAGTGAAGCAGCAAAGTAAGAAAAGAAGATAGAATTTGAGTTTTAAGGAGTATGCTTTGAGAAGTATTAAGTATTTGGAAAAGTGAAGAAGTAAAGTAAGAAAAGAAGATAGAGTTTCAGATTTAAGGAGAATGATTTGAGAAGTAATAAGTATTTGGAAAAGTGAAGAAGTAAAGTGAGAAAAGAAGATAGAGTTTAAGTTTTAAGGAGTATGTTTTGAGAAGTAATAAGTATTTGGAAAAGTGAAGAAGTAAAGTAAGAAAAGAAGATAGAGTTTCAGTTTTAAGGAGTATGCTTTGAGAAGTAATAAGTATTTAGAAAAGTGAAGAAGTAAAGTAAGAAAAGAAGATAGAGTTTCAGTTTTAAGGAGTATGCTTTGAGAAGTAATAAGTATTTAGAAAAGTGAAGAAGTAAAGTAAGAAAAGAAGATGGAGTTTAAGTTTTAAGGAGTATGTTTTGAGAAGTAATAAGTATTTATAAAAGTGAAGCAGTAAAGTAAGAAAAGAAGATAGAATTTCAGTTTTAGGGAGTATGTTTTGAGAAGTAATAAGTATTTAGAAAAGTGAAGAAGTAAAGTAAGAAAAGAAGATAGAGTTTCAGTTTTAAGGAGTATGCTTTGAGAAGTAATAAGTATTTAGAAAAGTGAAGAAGTAAAGTAAGAAAAGAAGATAGAGTTTCAGTTTTAAGGAGCATTTTTGAGAAGTAATAAGTTTTATAAAAGTGAAGAAGTAAAGTAAGAAAAGAAGATGGAATTTCAGATTTAAGGAGTATGTTTTGAGAAGTATTAAGTATTTAGAAAAGTGAAGCAGCAAAGTAAAAAAGAAGATAGAGTTTCAGATTTAAGGAGTATGCTTTGAGAAGTATTAAGTATTTAGAAAAGTGAAGAAGTAAAGTAAGAAAAAAAGATAGAGTTTAAGTTTTAAGGAGTATTTTTGAGAAGTAATAAGTATTTAGAAAAGTGAAAAAGTAAAGTAAGAAAAGAAGATAGAATTTCAGTTTTAAGGAGTATGCTTTGAGAAGTAATAAGTATTTAGAAAATTGAAGCAGCAAAGTAAGAAAAGAAGATAGAGTTTCAGATTTAAGGAGTATGCTTTGAGAAGTATTAAGTATTTAGAAAAGTGAAGAAGTAAAGTAAGAAAAAAAGATAGAGTTTAAGTTTTAAGGAGTATTTTTGAGAAGTAATAAGTATTTAGAAAAGTGAAAAAGTAAAGTAAGAAAAGAAGATAGAATTTCAGTTTTAAGGAGTATGCTTTGAGAAGTATTAAGTATTTAGAAAAGTGAAGAAGTAAAGTAAGAAAAGAAGATAGAGTTTCAGTTTTAAGGAGTATGCTTTGAGAAGTAATAAGTATTTAGAAAAGTGAAGAAGTAAAGTAAGAAAAGAAGATAGAGTTTCAGTTTTAAGGAGCATTTTTGAGAAGTAATAAGTTTTATAAAAGTGAAGAAGTAAAGTAAGAAAAGAAGATGGAATTTCAGATTTAAGGAGTATGTTTTGAGAAGTATTAAGTATTTAGAAAAGTGAAGCAGCAAAGTAAAAAAGAAGATAGAGTTTCAGATTTAAGGAGTATGCTTTGAGAAGTATTAAGTATTTAGAAAAGTGAAGAAGTAAAGTAAGAAAAAAAGATAGAGTTTGTTTTAAGGAGTATGCTTTGACTAGTAATAAGTATTTAGAAAAGTGAAGCAGCAAAGTAAGAAAAGAAGATAGAGTTTCAGTTTTAAGGAGTATGCTTTGACTAGTAATAAGTATTTAGAAAAGTGAAGCAGCAAAGTAAGAAAAGAAGATAGAGTTTCAGATTTAAGGAGTATGCTTTGAGAAGTAATAAGTATTTAGAAAAGTGAAGAAGTAAAGTAAGAAAAGAAGATGGAGTTTAAGTTTTAAGGAGTATGTTTTGAGAAGTAATAAGTATTTGGAAAAGTGAAGAAGTAAAGTAAGAAAAGAAGATAGAGTTTAAGTTTTAAGGAGTATGTTTTGAGAAGTAATAAGTATTTGGAAAAGTGAAGAAGTAAAGTAAGAAAAGAAGATAGAGTTTAAGTTTTAAGGAGTATGCTTTGAGAAGTAATAAGTATTTAGAAAAGTGAAGAAGTAAAGTAAGAAAAGAAGATAGAGTTTCAGTTTTAAGGAGCATTTTTGAGAAGTAATAAGTTTTATAAAAGTGAAGAAGTAAAGTAAGAAAAGAAGATAGAGTTTAAGTTTTAAGGAGTATGCTTTGAGAAGTAATAAGTATTTAGAAAAGTGAAGAAGTAAAGTAAGAAAAGAAGATAGAGTTTAAGTTTTAAGGAGTATGCTTTGAGAAGTAATAAGTATTTAGAAAAGTGAAGAAGTAAAGTAAGAAAAGAAGATAGAGTTTAAGTTTTAAGGAGTATGCTTTGAGAAGTAATAAGTATTTAGAAAAGTGAAGCAGCAAAGTAAGAAAAGAAGATAGAGTTTGTTTTAAGGAGTATTTTTGAGAAGTAATAAGTATTTGGAAAAGTGAAGAAGTAAAGTAAGAAAAGAAGATAGAGTTTAAGTTTTAAGGAGTATGCTTTGAGAAGTATTAAGTATTTAGAAAAGTGAAGAAGTAAAGTAAGAAAAAAAGATAGAGTTTAAGTTTTAAGGAGTATGCTTTGACTAGTAATAAGTATTTAGAAAAGTGAAGCAGCAAAGTAAGAAAAGAAGATAGAATTTAAGTTTTAAGGAGTATGCTTTGAGAAGTATTAAGTATTTGGAAAAGTGAAGAAGTAAAGTAAGAAGAGAAGATAGAATTTGAGTTTTAAGGAGTATGCTTTGAGAAGTATTAAGTATTTAGAAAAGTGAAGAAGTAAAGTAAGAAAAGAAGATAGAGTTTCAGATTTAAGGAGTATTTTTGAGAAGTAATAAGTATTTAGAAAAGTGAAGAAGTAAAGTAAGAAAAGAAGATAGAGTTTAAGTTTTAAGGAGTATGCTTTGAGAAGTAATAAGTATTTAGAAAAGTGAAGCAGCAAAGTAAGAAAAGAAGATAGAGTTTCAGATTTAAGGAGTATGCTTTGAGAAGTAATAAGTATTTAGAAAAGTGAAGAAGTAAAGTAAGAAAAGAAGATAGAGTTTAAGTTTTAAGGAGTATGCTTTGAGAAGTAATAAGTATTTAGAAAAGTGAAGAAGTAAAGTGAGAAAAGAAGATAGAGTTTAAGTTTTAAGGATTATGTTTTGAGAAGTAATAAGTATTTGGAAAAGTGAAGAAGTAAAGTGAGAAAAGAAGATAGAGTTTAAGTTTTAAGGATTATGTTTTGAGAAGTAATAAGTATTTGGAAAAGTGAAGAAGTAAAGTAAGAAAAGAAGATAGAGTTTAAGTTTTAAGGAGTATGTTTTGAGAAGTAATAAGTATTTGGAAAAGTGAAGAAGTAAAGTAAGAAAAGAAGATAGAGTTTAAGTTTTAAGGAGTATGCTTTGAGAAGTAATAAGTATTTAGAAAAGTGAAGCAGCAAAGTAAGAAAAGAAGATAGAGTTTCAGATTTAAGGAGTATGCTTTGACTAGTAATAAGTATTTAGAAAAGTGAAGCAGCAAAGTAAGAAAAGAAGATAGAGTTTAAGTTTTAAGGAGTATGCTTTGAGAAGTAATAAGTATTTATAAAAGTGAAGAAGTAAAGTAAGAAAAGAAGATAGAATTTCAGTTTTAAGGAGTATTTTTGAGAAGTAATAAGTATTTAGAAAAGTGAAGAAGTAAAGTAAGAAAAGAAGATAGAATTTCAGTTTTAAGGAGTATGCTTTGAGAAGTATTAAGTATTTAGAAAAGTGAAGAAGCAAAGTAAGAAAAGAAGATAGAGTTTCAGTTTTAAGGATTATGTTTTGAGAAGTAATAAGTATTTGGAAAAGTGAAGAAGTAAAGTAAGAAAAGAAGATAGAGTTTCAGTTTTAAGGAGTATGCTTTGAGAAGTAATAAGTATTTAGAAAAGTGAAGAAGTAAAGTAAGAAAAGAAGATAGAGTTTCAGTTTTAAGGAGTATGCTTTGAGAAGTAATAAGTATTTAGAAAAGTGAAGAAGTAAAGTAAGAAAAGAAGATGGAGTTTAAGTTTTAAGGAGTATGTTTTGAGAAGTAATAAGTATTTATAAAAGTGAAGCAGTAAAGTAAGAAAAGAAGATAGAATTTCAGTTTTAGGGAGTATGTTTTGAGAAGTAATAAGTATTTAGAAAAGTGAAGAAGTAAAGTAAGAAAAGAAGATAGAGTTTCAGTTTTAAGGAGTATGCTTTGAGAAGTAATAAGTATTTAGAAAAGTGAAGAAGTAAAGTAAGAAAAGAAGATAGAGTTTCAGTTTTAAGGAGCATTTTTGAGAAGTAATAAGTTTTATAAAAGTGAAGAAGTAAAGTAAGAAAAGAAGATGGAATTTCAGATTTAAGGAGTATGTTTTGAGAAGTATTAAGTATTTAGAAAAGTGAAGCAGCAAAGTAAAAAAGAAGATAGAGTTTCAGATTTAAGGAGTATGCTTTGAGAAGTATTAAGTATTTAGAAAAGTGAAGAAGTAAAGTAAGAAAAAAAGATAGAGTTTAAGTTTTAAGGAGTATTTTTGAGAAGTAATAAGTATTTAGAAAAGTGAAAAAGTAAAGTAAGAAAAGAAGATAGAATTTCAGTTTTAAGGAGTATGCTTTGAGAAGTAATAAGTATTTAGAAAATTGAAGCAGCAAAGTAAGAAAAGAAGATAGAGTTTCAGATTTAAGGAGTATGCTTTGAGAAGTATTAAGTATTTAGAAAAGTGAAGAAGTAAAGTAAGAAAAAAAGATAGAGTTTAAGTTTTAAGGAGTATGTTTTTAGAATTAATAAGTATTTAGAAAAGTGAAAAAGTAAAGTAAGAAAAGAAGATAGAATTTCAGTTTTAAGGAGTATGCTTTGAGAAGTATTAAGTATTTAGAAAAGTGAAGAAGTAAAGTAAGAAAAGAAGATAGAGTTTCAGTTTTAAGGAGTATGCTTTGAGAAGTAATAAGTATTTAGAAAAGTGAAGAAGTAAAGTAAGAAAAGAAGATAGAGTTTCAGTTTTAAGGAGCATTTTTGAGAAGTAATAAGTTTTATAAAAGTGAAGAAGTAAAGTAAGAAAAGAAGATGGAATTTCAGATTTAAGGAGTATGTTTTGAGAAGTATTAAGTATTTAGAAAAGTGAAGCAGCAAAGTAAAAAAGAAGATAGAGTTTCAGATTTAAGGAGTATGCTTTGAGAAGTATTAAGTATTTAGAAAAGTGAAGAAGTAAAGTAAGAAAAAAAGATAGAGTTTGTTTTAAGGAGTATGCTTTGACTAGTAATAAGTATTTAGAAAAGTGAAGCAGCAAAGTAAGAAAAGAAGATAGAGTTTCAGTTTTAAGGAGTATGCTTTGACTAGTAATAAGTATTTAGAAAAGTGAAGCAGCAAAGTAAGAAAAGAAGATAGAGTTTCAGATTTAAGGAGTATGCTTTGAGAAGTAATAAGTATTTAGAAAAGTGAAGAAGTAAAGTAAGAAAAGAAGATAGAGTTTAAGTTTTAAGGAGTATGTTTTGAGAAGTAATAAGTATTTGGAAAAGTGAAGAAGTAAAGTAAGAAAAGAAGATAGAGTTTAAGTTTTAAGGAGTATGTTTTGAGAAGTAATAAGTATTTGGAAAAGTGAAGAAGTAAAGTAAGAAAAGAAGATAGAGTTTAAGTTTTAAGGAGTATGCTTTGAGAAGTAATAAGTATTTAGAAAAGTGAAGAAGTAAAGTAAGAAAAGAAGATAGAGTTTCAGTTTTAAGGAGCATTTTTGAGAAGTAATAAGTTTTATAAAAGTGAAGAAGTAAAGTAAGAAAAGAAGATAGAGTTTAAGTTTTAAGGAGTATGCTTTGAGAAGTAATAAGTATTTAGAAAAGTGAAGAAGTAAAGTAAGAAAAGAAGATAGAGTTTAAGTTTTAAGGAGTATGCTTTGAGAAGTAATAAGTATTTAGAAAAGTGAAGAAGTAAAGTAAGAAAAGAAGATAGAGTTTAAGTTTTAAGGAGTATGCTTTGAGAAGTAATAAGTATTTAGAAAAGTGAAGCAGCAAAGTAAGAAAAGAAGATAGAGTTTGTTTTAAGGAGTATTTTTGAGAAGTAATAAGTATTTGGAAAAGTGAAGAAGTAAAGTAAGAAAAGAAGATAGAGTTTAAGTTTTAAGGAGTATGCTTTGAGAAGTATTAAGTATTTAGAAAAGTGAAGAAGTAAAGTAAGAAAAAAAGATAGAGTTTAAGTTTTAAGGAGTATGCTTTGACTAGTAATAAGTATTTAGAAAAGTGAAGCAGCAAAGTAAGAAAAGAAGATAGAATTTAAGTTTTAAGGAGTATGCTTTGAGAAGTATTAAGTATTTGGAAAAGTGAAGAAGTAAAGTAAGAAGAGAAGATAGAATTTGAGTTTTAAGGAGTATGCTTTGAGAAGTATTAAGTATTTAGAAAAGTGAAGAAGTAAAGTAAGAAAAGAAGATAGAGTTTCAGATTTAAGGAGTATTTTTGAGAAGTAATAAGTATTTAGAAAAGTGAAGAAGTAAAGTAAGAAAAGAAGATAGAGTTTAAGTTTTAAGGAGTATGCTTTGAGAAGTAATAAGTATTTAGAAAAGTGAAGCAGCAAAGTAAGAAAAGAAGATAGAGTTTCAGATTTAAGGAGTATGCTTTGAGAAGTAATAAGTATTTAGAAAAGTGAAGAAGTAAAGTAAGAAAAGAAGATAGAGTTTAAGTTTTAAGGAGTATGCTTTGAGAAGTAATAAGTATTTAGAAAAGTGAAGAAGTAAAGTGAGAAAAGAAGATAGAGTTTAAGTTTTAAGGAGTATGCTTTGAGAAGTAATAAGTATTTAGAAAAGTGAAGAAGTAAAGTGAGAAAAGAAGATAGAGTTTAAGTTTTAAGGATTATGTTTTGAGAAGTAATAAGTATTTGGAAAAGTGAAGAAGTAAAGTAAGAAAAGAAGATAGAGTTTAAGTTTTAAGGAGTATGTTTTGAGAAGTAATAAGTATTTGGAAAAGTGAAGAAGTAAAGTAAGAAAAGAAGATAGAGTTTAAGTTTTAAGGAGTATGCTTTGAGAAGTAATAAGTATTTAGAAAAGTGAAGCAGCAAAGTAAGAAAAGAAGATAGAGTTTCAGATTTAAGGAGTATGCTTTGACTAGTAATAAGTATTTAGAAAAGTGAAGCAGCAAAGTAAGAAAAGAAGATAGAGTTTAAGTTTTAAGGAGTATGCTTTGAGAAGTAATAAGTATTTATAAAAGTGAAGAAGTAAAGTAAGAAAAGAAGATAGAATTTCAGTTTTAAGGAGTATTTTTGAGAAGTAATAAGTATTTAGAAAAGTGAAGAAGTAAAGTAAGAAAAGAAGATAGAATTTCAGTTTTAAGGAGTATGCTTTGAGAAGTATTAAGTATTTAGAAAAGTGAAGAAGCAAAGTAAGAAAAGAAGATAGAGTTTCAGTTTTAAGGAGTATGCTTTGAGAAGTAATAAGTATTTAGAAAATTGAAGAAGTAAAGTAAGAAAAGAAGATAGAGTTTCAGTTTTAAGGAGCATTTTTGAGAAGTAATAAGTTTTATAAAAGTGAAGAAGTAAAGTAAGAAAAGAAGATGGAATTTCAGATTTAAGGAGTATGTTTTGAGAAGTAATAAGTATTTAGAAAAGTGAAGCAGCAAAGTAAAAAAGAAGATAGAGTTTCAGATTTAAGGAGTATGCTTTGAGAAGTATTAAGTATTTAGAAAAGTGAAGAAGTAAAGTAAGAAAAAAAGATAGAGTTTAAGTTTTAAGGAGTATTTTTGAGAAGTAATAAGTATTTAGAAAAGTGAAAAAGTAAAGTAAGAAAAGAAGATAGAATTTCAGTTTTAAGGAGTATGCTTTGAGAAGTAATAAGTATTTAGAAAAGTGAAGAAGTAAAGTAAGAAAAGAAGATAGAGTTTCAGATTTAAGGAGTATGCTTTGAGAAGTAATAAGTATTTGGAAAAGTGAAGAAGTAAAGTAAGAAAAGAAGATAGAGTTTAAGTTTTAAGGAGTATGTTTTGAGAAGTAATAAGTATTTGGAAAAGTGAAGAAGTAAAGTAAGAAAAGAAGATAGAGTTTAAGTTTTAAGGAGTATGCTTTGAGAAGTAATAAGTATTTAGAAAAGTGAAGCAGCAAAGTAAGAAAAGAAGATAGAGTTTCAGATTTAAGGAGTATGCTTTGAGAAGTAATAAGTATTTAGAAAAGTGAGCAGTAAAGTAAGAAAAGAAGATAGAATTTCAGTTTTAAGGAGTATGTTTTGAGAAGTAATAAGTATTTAGAAAAGTGAAGAAGTAAAGTAAGAAAAGAAGATGGAATTTCAGATTTAAGGAGTATGCTTTGAGAAGTAATAAGTATTTAGAAAAGTGAAGAAGTAAAGTAAGAAAAGAAGAATTAGTTTCAGATTTAAGGAGAATGATTTGAGAAGTAATAAGTATTTATAAAAGTGAAGAAGTAAAGTAAGAAAAGAAGATAGAGTTTCAGTTTTAAGGAGTATGCTTTGAGAAGTATTAAGTATTTAGAAAAGTGAAGAAGTAAAGTAAGAAAAGAAGATAGAGTTTCAGTTTTAAGGAGTATGCTTTGAGAAGTAATAAGTATTTAGAAAAGTGAAGAAGTAAAGTAAGAAAAGAAGATAGAGTTTAAGTTTTAAGGAGTATGCTTTGAGAAGTAATAAGTATTTAGAAAAGTGAAGAAGTAAAGTAAGAAAAGAAGATAGAGTTTAAGTTTTAAGGAGTATGCTTTGAGAAGTAATAAGTATTTAGAAAAGTGAAGAAGTAAAGTAAGAAAAGAAGATAGAGTTTCAGATTTAAGGAGTATGCTTTGAGAAGTATTAAGTATTTAGAAAAGTGAAGAAGTAAAGTAAGAAAAAAAGATAGAGTTTAAGTTTTAAGGAGTATGCTTTGACTAGTAATAAGTATTTAGAAAAGTGAAGCAGCAAAGTAAGAAAAGAAGATAGAATTTGAGTTTTAAGGAGTATGCTTTGAGAAGTATTAAGTATTTGGAAAAGTGAAGAAGTAAAGTAAGAAAAGAAGATAGAGTTTAAGTTTTAAGGAGTATGCTTTGACTAGTAATAAGTATTTAGAAAAGTGAAGAAGTAAAGTAAGAAAAGAAGATAGAATTTCAGTTTTAAGGAGTATGTTTGAGAAGTATTAAGTATTTGGAAAAGTGAAGAAGTAAAGTAAGAAAAGAAGATAGAATTTCAGTTTTAAGGAGTATGTTTGAGAAGTAATAAGTATTTATAAAAGTGAAGAAGTAAAGTAAGAAAAGAAGATAGAGTTTAAGTTTTAAGGAGTATGTTTTGAGAAGTAATAAGTATTTGGAAAAGTGAAGAAGTAAAGTGAGAAGAGAAGATAGAATTTGAGTTTTAAGGAGTATGCTTTGAGAAGTATTAAGTATTTAGAAAAGTGAAGAAGTAAAGTAAGAAAAGAAGATAGAGTTTCAGATTTAAGGAGTATTTTTGAGAAGTAATAAGTATTTAGAAAAGTGAAGCAGTAAAGTAAGAAAAAAAGATAGAGTTTAAGTTTTAAGGAGTATGCTTTGAGAAGTAATAAGTATTTAGAAAAGTGAAGAAGTAAAGTAAGAAAAGAAGATAGAGTTTCAGATTTAAGGAGTATTTTTTGAGAAGTAATAAGTATTTAGAAAAGTGAAGAAGTAAAGTGAGAAAAGAAGATAGAATTTCAGTTTTAAGGAGTATGCTTTGACTAGTAATAAGTATTTAGAAAAGTGAAGCAGCAAAGTAAGAAAAGAAGATAGAGTTTCAGATTTAAGGAGTATGCTTTGAGAAGTAATAAGTATTTAGAAAAGTGAAGAAGTAAAGTAAGAAAAGAAGATAGAGTTTAAGTTTTAAGGAGTATGTTTTGAGAAGTAATAAGTATTTGGAAAAGTGAAGAAGTAAAGTAAGAAAAGAAGATAGAGTTTAAGTTTTAAGGAGTATGTTTTGAGAAGTAATAAGTATTTGGAAAAGTGAAGAAGTAAAGTAAGAAAAGAAGATAGAGTTTAAGTTTTAAGGAGTATGTTTTGAGAAGTAATAAGTATTTGGAAAAGTGAAGAAGTAAAGTGAGAAGAGAAGATAGAATTTGAGTTTTAAGGAGTATGCTTTGAGAAGTAATAAGTATTTAGAAAATTGAAGCAGCAAAGTAAGAAAAGAAGATAGAGTTTCAGATTTAAGGAGTATGCTTTGAGAAGTATTAAGTATTTAGAAAAGTGAAGAAGTAAAGTAAGAAAAAAAGATAGAGTTTAAGTTTTAAGGAGTATTTTTGAGAAGTAATAAGTATTTAGAAAAGTGAAGAAGTAAAGTGAGAAAAGAAGATAGAATTTCAGTTTTAAGGAGTATGCTTTGAGAAGTAATAAGTATTTAGAAAAGTGAAGAAGTAAAGTAAGAAAAGAAGATAGAGTTTCAGATTTAAGGAGTATGCTTTGAGAAGTAATAAGTATTTGGAAAAGTGAAGAAGTAAAGTAAGAAAAGAAGATAGAGTTTAAGTTTTAAGGAGTATGTTTTGAGAAGTAATAAGTATTTGGAAAAGTGAAGAAGTAAAGTAAGAAAAGAAGATAGAGTTTAAGTTTTAAGGAGTATGCTTTGAGAAGTAATAAGTATTTAGAAAAGTGAAGCAGCAAAGTAAGAAAAGAAGATAGAGTTTCAGATTTAAGGAGTATGCTTTGAGAAGTAATAAGTATTTAGAAAAGTGAAGCAGTAAAGTAAGAAAAGAAGATAGAATTTCAGTTTTAAGGAGTATGTTTTGAGAAGTAATAAGTATTTAGAAAAGTGAAGAAGTAAAGTAAGAAAAGAAGATGGAATTTCAGATTTAAGGAGTATGCTTTGAGAAGTAATAAGTATTTAGAAAAGTGAAGAAGTAAAGTAAGAAAAGAAGAATTAGTTTCAGATTTAAGGAGAATGATTTGAGAAGTAATAAGTATTTATAAAAGTGAAGAAGTAAAGTAAGAAAAGAAGATAGAGTTTCAGTTTTAAGGAGTATGCTTTGAGAAGTATTAAGTATTTAGAAAAGTGAAGAAGTAAAGTAAGAAAAGAAGATAGAGTTTCAGTTTTAAGGAGTATGCTTTGAGAAGTAATAAGTATTTAGAAAAGTGAAGAAGTAAAGTAAGAAAAGAAGATAGAGTTTAAGTTTTAAGGAGTATGCTTTGAGAAGTAATAAGTATTTAGAAAAGTGAAGAAGTAAAGTAAGAAAAGAAGATAGAGTTTAAGTTTTAAGGAGTATGCTTTGAGAAGTAATAAGTATTTAGAAAAGTGAAGAAGTAAAGTAAGAAAAGAAGATAGAGTTTCAGATTTAAGGAGTATGCTTTGAGAAGTATTAAGTATTTAGAAAAGTGAAGAAGTAAAGTAAGAAAAAAAGATAGAGTTTAAGTTTTAAGGAGTATGCTTTGACTAGTAATAAGTATTTAGAAAAGTGAAGCAGCAAAGTAAGAAAAGAAGATAGAATTTGAGTTTTAAGGAGTATGCTTTGAGAAGTATTAAGTATTTGGAAAAGTGAAGAAGTAAAGTAAGAAAAGAAGATAGAGTTTAAGTTTTAAGGAGTATGCTTTGACTAGTAATAAGTATTTAGAAAAGTGAAGAAGTAAAGTAAGAAAAGAAGATAGAATTTCAGTTTTAAGGAGTATGTTTGAGAAGTATTAAGTATTTGGAAAAGTGAAGAAGTAAAGTAAGAAAAGAAGATAGAATTTCAGTTTTAAGGAGTATGTTTGAGAAGTAATAAGTATTTATAAAAGTGAAGAAGTAAAGTAAGAAAAGAAGATAGAGTTTAAGTTTTAAGGAGTATGTTTTGAGAAGTAATAAGTATTTGGAAAAGTGAAGAAGTAAAGTGAGAAGAGAAGATAGAATTTGAGTTTTAAGGAGTATGCTTTGAGAAGTATTAAGTATTTAGAAAAGTGAAGAAGTAAAGTAAGAAAAGAAGATAGAGTTTCAGATTTAAGGAGTATTTTTGAGAAGTAATAAGTATTTAGAAAAGTGAAGAAGTAAAGTAAGAAAAAAAGATAGAGTTTAAGTTTTAAGGAGTATGCTTTGAGAAGTAATAAGTATTTAGAAAAGTGAAGAAGTAAAGTAAGAAAAGAAGATAGAGTTTCAGATTTAAGGAGTATTTTTTGAGAAGTAATAAGTATTTAGAAAAGTGAAGAAGTAAAGTGAGAAAAGAAGATAGAATTTCAGTTTTAAGGAGTATGCTTTGACTAGTAATAAGTATTTAGAAAAGTGAAGCAGCAAAGTAAGAAAAGAAGATAGAGTTTCAGATTTAAGGAGTATGCTTTGAGAAGTAATAAGTATTTAGAAAAGTGAAGAAGTAAAGTAAGAAAAGAAGATAGAGTTTAAGTTTTAAGGAGTATGTTTTGAGAAGTAATAAGTATTTGGAAAAGTGAAGAAGTAAAGTAAGAAAAGAAGATAGAGTTTAAGTTTTAAGGAGTATGTTTTGAGAAGTAATAAGTATTTGGAAAAGTGAAGAAGTAAAGTAAGAAAAGAAGATAGAGTTTAAGTTTTAAGGAGTATTTTTGAGAAGTAATAAGTATTTAGAAAAGTGA
The DNA here is from genome assembly GCA_946699065.1 of Loxodes magnus. NCBI lineage: Eukaryota > Ciliophora > Karyorelictea > Loxodida > Loxodidae > Loxodes > Loxodes magnus. The sequence goes on along the minus strand of CAMPDV010000564.1, from coordinate 75,987 downwards.
AGAAGTAAAGTGAGAAAAGAAGATAGAATTTCAGTTTTAAGGAGTATGCTTTGAGAAGTAATAAGTATTTAGAAAAGTGAAGAAGTAAAGTAAGAAAAGAAGATAGAGTTTAAGTTTTAAGGAGTATGCTTTGACTAGTAATAAGTATTTAGAAAAGTGAAGCAGCAAAGTAAGAAAAGAAGATAGAATTTGAGTTTTAAGGAGTATGCTTTGAGAAGTATTAAGTATTTAGAAAAGTGAAGAAGTAAAGTAAGAAAAAAAGATAGAGTTTAAGTTTTAAGGAGTATGCTTTGACTAGTAATAAGTATTTAGAAAAGTGAAGCAGCAAAGTAAGAAAAGAAGATAGAGTTTCAGATTTAAGGAGTATGCTTTGAGAAGTAATAAGTATTTAGAAAAGTGAAGAAGTAAAGTAAGAAAAAAAGATAGAGTTTGTTTTAAGGAGTATTTTTGAGAAGTAATAAGTATTTATAAAAGTGAAGAAGTAAAGTAAGAAAAAAAGATAGAGTTTAAGTTTTAAGGAGTATGCTTTGAGAAGTAATAAGTATTTAGAAAAGTGAAGCAGTAAAGTAAGAAAAGAAGATAGAGTTTAAGTTTTAAGGAGTATGCTTTGAGAAGTAATAAGTATTTAGAAAAGTGAAGAAGTAAAGTGAGAAAAGAAGATAGAGTTTAAGTTTTAAGGATTATGTTTTGAGAAGTAATAAGTATTTGGAAAAGTGAAGAAGTAAAGTAAGAAAAGAAGAATTAGTTTCAGTTTTAAGGAGTATGTTTTGAGAAGTAATAAGTATTTGGAAAAGTGAAGAAGTAAAGTGAGAAGAGAAGATAGAATTTGAGTTTTAAGGAGTATGCTTTGAGAAGTATTAAGTATTTAGAAAAGTGAAGAAGTAAAGTAAGAAAAGAAGATAGAGTTTCAGATTTAAGGAGTATTTTTGAGAAGTAATAAGTATTTAGAAAAGTGAAGCAGCAAAGTAAGAAAAGAAGATAGAGTTTCAGATTTAAGGAGTATGTTTTGAGAAGTAATAAGTATTTAGAAAAGTGAAGCAGCAAAGTAAGAAAAGAAGATAGAGTTTAAGTTTTAAGGAGTATGCTTTGAGAAGTATTAAGTATTTAGAAAAGTGAAGAAGTAAAGTAAGAAAAAAAGATAGAGTTTGTTTTAAGGAGTATTTTTGAGAAGTAATAAGTATTTAGAAAAGTGAAGAAGTAAAGTGAGAAAAGAAGATAGAGTTTAAGTTTTAAGGAGTATGTTTTGAGAAGTAATAAGTATTTAGAAAAGTGAAGCAGCAAAGTAAGAAAAGAAGATAGAATTTGAGTTTTAAGGAGTATGCTTTGAGAAGTATTAAGTATTTAGAAAAGTGAAGAAGTAAAGTAAGAAAAGAAGATAGAGTTTCAGTTTTAAGGAGTATTTTTGAGAAGTAATAAGTATTTAGAAAAGTGAAGAAGTAAAGTGAGAAAAGAAGATAGAGTTTAAGTTTTAAGGATTATGTTTTGAGAAGTAATAAGTATTTGGAAAAGTGAAGAAGTAAAGTAAGAAAAGAAGATAGAGTTTAAGTTTTAAGGAGTATGTTTTGAGAAGTAATAAGTATTTGGAAAAGTGAAGAAGTAAAGTGAGAAGAGAAGATAGAATTTGAGTTTTAAGGAGTATGCTTTGAGAAGTATTAAGTATTTAGAAAAGTGAAGAAGTAAAGTAAGAAAAGAAGATAGAGTTTCAGATTTAAGGAGTATTTTTGAGAAGTAATAAGTATTTAGAAAAGTGAAGAAGTAAAGTAAGAAAAAAAGATAGAGTTTAAGTTTTAAGGAGTATGCTTTGAGAAGTAATAAGTATTTAGAAAAGTGAAGAAGTAAAGTAAGAAAAGAAGATAGAGTTTCAGATTTAAGGAGTATTTTTTGAGAAGTAATAAGTATTTAGAAAAGTGAAGAAGTAAAGTGAGAAAAGAAGATAGAATTTCAGTTTTAAGGAGTATGCTTTGACTAGTAATAAGTATTTAGAAAAGTGAAGAAGTAAAGTAAGAAAAGAAGATAGAGTTTAAGTTTTAAGGAGTATGTTTTGAGAAGTAATAAGTATTTGGAAAAGTGAAGAAGTAAAGTAAGAAAAGAAGATAGAGTTTAAGTTTTAAGGAGTATGCTTTGAGAAGTAATAAGTATTTGGAAAAGTGAAGCAGCAAAGTAAGAAAAGAAGATAGAGTTTCAGTTTTAAGGAGTATGCTTTGAGAAGTAATAAGTATTTAGAAAAGTGAAGAAGTAAAGTAAGAAAAGAAGATGGAATTTCAGATTTAAGGAGTATGCTTTGAGAAGTATTAAGTATTTTGAAAAGTGAAGAAGTAAAGTAAGAAAAGAAGATAGAATTTCAGTTTTAAGGAGTATGCTTTGAGAAGTATTAAGTATTTTGAAAAGTGAAGAAGTAAAGTAAGAAAAGAAGATAGAGTTTAAGTTTTAAGGAGTATGCTTTGAGAAGTAATAAGTATTTAGAAAAGTGAAGAAGTAAAGTAAGAAAAGAATATAGAGTTTCAGTTTTAAGGAGTATGCTTTGAGAAGTAATAAGTATTTGGAAAAGTGAAGAAGTAAAGTGAGAAAAGAAGATAGAATTTCAGTTTTAAGGAGTATGCTTTGAGAAGTATTAAGTATTTAGAAAAGTGAAGAAGTAAAGTGAGAAAAGAAGATAGAATTTCAGTTTTAAGGAGTATGCTTTGAGAAGTATTAAGTATTTAGAAAAGTGAAGAAGTAAAGTAAGAAAAGAAGATAGAATTTCAGTTTTAAGGAGTATGCTTTGAGAAGTAATAAGTATTTAGAAAAGTGAAGAAGTAAAGTAAGAAAAGAAGATAGAGTTTCAGTTTTAAGGAGTATGCTTTGAGAAGTAATAAGTATTTAGAAAAGTGAAGAAGTAAAGTAAGAAAAGAAGATAGAGTTTCAGTTTTAAGGAGTATGCTTTGAGAAGTATTAAGTATTTAGAAAAGTGAAGAAGTAAAGTAAGAAAAGAAGATAGAATTTCAGTTTTAAGGAGTATGCTTTGAGAAGTAATAAGTATTTAGAAAAGTGAAGAAGTAAAGTAAGAAAAGAAGATAGAGTTTCAGTTTTAAGGAGTATGCTTTGAGAAGTAATAAGTATTTGGAAAAGTGAAGAAGTAAAGTGAGAAAAGAAGATTGAATTTCAGTTTTAAGGAGTATGCTTTGAGAAGTAATAAGTATTTAGAAAAGTGAAGAAGTAAAGTAAGAAAAGAAGATAGAATTTCAGTTTTAAGGAGTATGCTTTGAGAAGTAATAAGTATTTAGAAAAGTGAAGAAGTAAAGTAAGAAAAGAAGATAGAATTTCAGTTTTAAGGAGTATGCTTTGAGAAGTATTAAGTATTTAGAAAAGTGAAGAAGTAAAGAAAGAAAAGAAGATAGAGTTTAAGTTTTAAGGAGTATGCTTTGAGAAGTAATAAGTATTTGGAAAAGTGAAGAAGTAAAGTAAGAAAAGAAGATAGAGTTTCAGTTTTAAGGAGTATGCTTTGAGAAGTAATAAGTATTTAGAAAAGTGAAGAAGTAAAGTAAGAAAAGAAGAATTAGTTTCAGTTTTAAGGAGTATGTTTTGAGAAGTAATAAGTATTTAGAAAAGTGAAGAAGTAAAGTAAGAAAAGAAGATAGAGTTTAAGTTTTAAGGAGTATGTTTTGAGAAGTAATAAGTATTTGGAAAAGTGAAGAAGTAAAGTAAGAAAAGAAGATAGAGTTTAAGTTTTAAGGAGTATGCTTTGAGAAGTAATAAGTATTTGGAAAAGTGAAGCAGCAAAGTAAGAAAAGAAGATAGAGTTTCAGATTTAAGGAGTATGCTTTGAGAAGTAATAAGTATTTAGAAAAGTGAAGAAGTAAAGAAAGAAAAGAAGATAGAGTTTCAGATTTAAGGAGTATGTTTTGAGAAGTAATAAGTATTTAGAAAAGTGAAGAAGTAAAGTAAGAAAAGAAGATAGAGTTTGTTTTAAGGAGTATTTTTGAGAAGTAATAAGTATTTTGAAAAGTGAAGAAGTAAAGTAAGAAAAGAAGATAGAGTTTCAGTTTTAAGGAGTATGCTTTGAGAAGTAATAAGTATTTAGAAAAGTGAAGAAGTAAAGTAAGAAAAGAAGATAGAGTTTGTTTTAAGGAGTATGCTTTGAGAAGTAATAAGTATTTAGAAAAGTGAAGAAGTAAAGTAAGAAAAGAAGATAGAGTTTAAGTTTTAAGGAGTATGCTTTGAGAAGTAATAAGTATTTAGAAAAGTGAAGAAGTAAAGTAAGAAAAGAAGATAGAGTTTCAGTTTTAAGGAGTATGCTTTGAGAAGTAATAAGTATTTAGAAAAGTGAAGAAGTAAAGTAAGAAAAGAAGATAGAGTTTCAGTTTTAAGGAGTATGCTTTGAGAAGTAATAAGTATTTAGAAAAGTGAAGAAGTAAAGTAAGAAAAGAAGATAGAGTTTGTTTTAAGGAGTATGCTTTGAGAAGTAATAAGTATTTAGAAAAGTGAAGAAGTAAAGTAAGAAAAGAAGATAGAATTTCAGTTTTAAGGAGTATGCTTTGAGAAGTATTAAGTATTTAGAAAAGTGAAGAAGTAAAGTAAGAAAAGAAGAATTAGTTTCAGTTTTAAGGAGTATGCTTTGAGAAGTAATAAGTATTTAGAAAAGTGAAGAAGTAAAGTAAGAAAAGAAGATAGAGTTTGTTTTAAGGAGTATGTTTTGAGAAGTAATAAGTATTTAGAAAAGTGAAGAAGTAAAGTAAGAAAAGAAGTTAGAATTTCAGTTTTAAGGAGTATGCTTTGAGAAGTATTAAGTATTTAGAAAAGTGAAGAAGTAAAGTAAGAAAAGAAGATAGAGTTTCAGTTTTAAGGAGTATGCTTTGAGAAGTAATAAGTATTTAGAAAAGTGAAGAAGTAAAGTAAGAAAAGAAGATAGAGTTTAAGTTTTAAGGAGTATGTTTTGAGAAGTAATAAGTATTTGGAAAAGTGAAGAAGTAAAGTAAGAAAAGAAGATAGAGTTTAAGTTTTAAGGAGTATGCTTTGAGAAGTAATAAGTATTTAGAAAAGTGAAGAAGTAAAGTAAGAAAAGAAGTTAGAATTTCAGTTTTAAGGAGTATGCTTTGAGAAGTATTAAGTATTTAGAAAAGTGAAGAAGTAAAGTAAGAAAAGAAGATAGAGTTTCAGTTTTAAGGAGTATGCTTTGAGAAGTAATAAGTATTTAGAAAAGTGAAGAAGTAAAGTGAGAAAAGAAGATAGAATTTCAGTTTTAAGGAGTATGCTTTGAGAAGTATTAAGTATTTAGAAAAGTGAAGAAGTAAAGTAAGAAAAGAAGATAGAGTTTCAGTTTTAAGGAGTATGCTTTGAGAAGTATTAAGTATTTAGTAAAGTGAAGAAGTAAAGTAAGAAAAAAAGATAGAGTTTAAGTTTTAAGGAGTATTTTTGAGAAGTAATAAGTATTTGGAAAAGTGAAGAAGTAAAGTAAGAAAAGAAGATGGAGTTTAACTTTTAAGGAGTATGCTTTGAGAAGTAATAAGTATTTAGAAAAGTGAAGAAGTAAAGTAAGAAAAGAAGATAGAGTTTCAGTTTTAAGGAGTATGCTTTGAGAAGTAATAAATATTTAGAAAAATGAAGCAGCAAAGTAAGAAAAGAAGATAGAGTTTAAGTTTTAAGTAGTATGCTTTGACTAGTAATAAGTATTTATAAAAGTGAAGCAGCAAAGTAAGAAAAGAAGATAGAGTTTGTTTTAAGGAGTATTTTTGAGAAGTATTAAGTATTTAGAAAAGTGAAGAAGTAAAGTAAGAAAAAAAGATAGAGTTTAAGTTTTAAGGAGTATGCTTTGAGAAGTAATAAGTATTTAGAAAAGTGAAGAAGTAAAGTAAGAAAAGAAGAATTAGTTTCAGTTTTAAGGAGTATGCTTTGAGAAGTAATAAGTATTTAGAAAAGTGAAGAAGTAAAGTAAGAAAAGAAGATAGAATTTCAGTTTTAAGGAGTATGCTTTGAGAAGTATTAAGTATTTAGAAAAGTGAAGAAGTAAAGTAAGAAAAGAAGAATTAGTTTCAGTTTTAAGGAGTATGCTTTGAGAAGTAATAAGTATTTAGAAAAGTGAAGAAGTAAAGTAAGAAAAGAAGATAGAGTTTGTTTTAAGGAGTATGTTTTGAGAAGTAATAAGTATTTAGAAAAGTGAAGAAGTAAAGTAAGAAAAGAAGTTAGAATTTCAGTTTTAAGGAGTATGCTTTGAGAAGTATTAAGTATTTAGAAAAGTGAAGAAGTAAAGTAAGAAAAGAAGATAGAGTTTCAGTTTTAAGGAGTATGCTTTGAGAAGTAATAAGTATTTAGAAAAGTGAAGAAGTAAAGTAAGAAAAGAAGATAGAGTTTAAGTTTTAAGGAGTATGTTTTGAGAAGTAATAAGTATTTAGAAAAGTGAAGCAGCAAAGTAAGAAAAGAAGATAGAGTTTAAGTTTTAAGGAGTATGCTTTGAGAAGTAATAAGTATTTAGAAAAGTGAAGAAGTAAAGTAAGAAAAGAAGTTAGAATTTCAGTTTTAAGGAGTATGCTTTGAGAAGTATTAAGTATTTAGAAAAGTGAAGAAGTAAAGTAAGAAAAGAAGATAGAGTTTCAGTTTTAAGGAGTATGCTTTGAGAAGTAATAAGTATTTAGAAAAGTGAAGAAGTAAAGTGAGAAAAGAAGATAGAATTTCAGTTTTAAGGAGTATGCTTTGAGAAGTATTAAGTATTTAGAAAAGTGAAGAAGTAAAGTAAGAAAAGAAGATAGAGTTTCAGTTTTAAGGAGTATGCTTTGAGAAGTATTAAGTATTTAGTAAAGTGAAGAAGTAAAGTAAGAAAAAAAGATAGAGTTTAAGTTTTAAGGAGTATTTTTGAGAAGTAATAAGTATTTAGAAAAGTGAAGAAGTAAAGTAAGAAAAGAAGATAGAATTTCAGTTTTAAGGAGTATGCTTTGAGAAGTAATAAGTATTTGGAAAAGTGAAGAAGTAAAGTGAGAAAAGAAGATAGAGTTTAAGTTTTAAGGAGTATGCTTTGACTAGTAATAAATATTTAGAAAAATGAAGCAGCAAAGTAAGAAAAGAAGATAGAGTTTAAGTTTTAAGTAGTATGCTTTGACTAGTAATAAGTATTTATAAAAGTGAAGCAGCAAAGTAAGAAAAGAAGATAGAGTTTGTTTTAAGGAGTATTTTTGAGAAGTATTAAGTATTTAGAAAAGTGAAGAAGTAAAGTAAGAAAAAAAGATAGAGTTTAAGTTTTAAGGAGTATGCTTTGACTAGTAATAAGTATTTAGAAAAGTGAAGCAGCAAAGTAAGAAAAGAAGATAGAGTTTCAGTTTTAAGGAGTATGCTTTGAGAAGTAATAAGTATTTAGAAAAGTGAAGAAGTAAAGTAAGAAAAGAAGAATTAGTTTCAGTTTTAAGGAGTATGCTTTGAGAAGTAATAAGTATTTAGAAAAGTGAAGAAGTAAAGTAAGAAAAGAAGATAGAGTTTCAGTTTTAAGGAGTATGCTTTGAGAAGTATTAAGTATTTAGAAAAGTGAAGAAGTAAAGTAAGAAAAGAAGATAGAATTTCAGTTTTAAGGAGTATGCTTTGAGAAGTAATAAGTATTTAGAAAAGTGAAGAAGTAAAGTAAGAAAAGAAGATAGAGTTTCAGTTTTAAGGAGTATGCTTTGAGAAGTATTAAGTATTTAGTAAAGTGAAGAAGTAAAGTAAGAAAAAAAGATAGAGTTTAAGTTTTAAGGAGTATTTTTGAGAAGTAATAAGTATTTAGAAAAGTGAAGAAGTAAAGTAAGAAAAGAAGATAGAATTTCAGTTTTAAGGAGTATGCTTTGAGAAGTAATAAGTATTTGGAAAAGTGAAGAAGTAAAGTGAGAAAAGAAGATAGAATTTCAGTTTTAAGGAGTATGCTTTGAGAAGTATTAAGTATTTAGAAAAGTGAAGAAGTAAAGTAAGAAAAGAAGATAGAGTTTCAGTTTTAAGGAGTATGTTTTGAGAAGTAATAAGTATTTAGAAAAGTGAAGCAGCAAAGTAAGAAAAGAAGATAGAGTTTCAGATTTAAGGAGTATGCTTTGAGAAGTAATAAGTATTTAGAAAAGTGAAGAAGTAAAGAAAGAAAAGAAGATAGAGTTTCAGATTTAAGGAGTATGTTTTGAGAAGTAATAAGTATTTAGAAAAGTGAAGAAGTAAAGTAAGAAAAGAAGATAGAGTTTGTTTTAAGGAGTATTTTTGAGAAGTAATAAGTATTTAGAAAAGTGAAGAAGTAAAGTAAGAAAAGAAGATAGAGTTTCAGTTTTAAGGAGTATGTTTGAGAAGTAATAAGTATTTAGAAAAGTGAAGCAGTAAAGTAAGAAAAGAAGATAGAGTTTCAGATTTAAGGAGTATGCAGATTTGAGAAGAAGTAATAAGTATTTAGAAAAGTGAAGAAGTAAAGTAAGAAAAGAAGATAGAGTTTAAGTTTTAAGTAGTATGCTTTGAGAAGTAATAAGTATTTAAAAAGTGAAGAAGTAAAGTAAGAAAAGAAGATAGAGTTTAAGTTTTAAGGAGTATGTTTTGAGAAGTAATAAGTATTTAGAAAAGTGAAGAAGTAAAGTGAGAAAAGAAGATAGAATTTCAGTTTTAAGAGTAAGTAATAAGTATTTTGAAAAAGTGAAGAAGTAAAGTAAGAAAAGAAGATAGAGTTTCAGAAGTTTAAGGAGTATGCTTTGAGAAGTAATAAGTATTTAGAAAAGTGAAGAAGTAAAGTAAGAAAAGAAGATAGAGTTTAAGTTTTAAGTTATGCAGTTTGAGAAGAAGTAATAAGTATTTAGAAAAGTGAAGAAGTAAAGTAAGTAAAGAAGATAGAGTTTCAGATTTAAGGAGTATGCTTTGAGAAGTAATAAGTATTTAGAAAAGTGAAGAAGTAAAGAAAGAAAAGAAGATAGAATTTGAGTTTTAAGGAGTATGCTTTGAGAAGTAATAAGTATTTAGAAAAGTGAAGAAGTAAAGTAAGTAAAGAAGATAGAGTTTCAGATTTAAGGAGTATGCTTTGAGAAGTAATAAGTATTTAGAAAAGTGAAGAAGTAAAGAAAGAAAAGAAGATAGAATTTGAGTTTTAAGGAGTATGCTTTGAGAAGTAATAAGTATTTAGAAAAGTGAAGAAGTAAAGTAAGAAAAGAAGATAGAGTTTCAGATTTAAGGAGTATGCTTTGACTAGTAATAAATATTTAGAAAAGTGAAGAAGTAAAGTAAGAAAAGAAGATAGAGTTTCAGATTTAAGGAGTATGTTTGAGAAGTAATAAGTATTTAGAAAAGTGAAGCAGCAAAGTAAGAAAAGAAGATAGAGTTTCAGTTTTAAGGAGTATGCTTTGAGAAGTAATAAGTATTTGGAAAAGTGAAGAAGTAAAGTAAGAAAAGAAGATAGAGTTTCAGATTTAAGGAGTATGCTTTGACTAGTAATAAGTATTTAGAAAAGTGAAGCAGCAAAGTAAGAAAAGAAGATAGAGTTTCAGTTTTAAGGAGTATGCTTTGAGAAGTAATAAGTATTTAGAAAAGTGAAGAAGTAAAGTAAGAAAAGAAGATAGAGTTTCAGTTTTAAGGAGTATGCTTTGAGAAGTAATAAGTATTTAGAAAAGTGAAGAAGTAAAGTAAGAAAAGAAGATAGAGTTTCAGTTTTAAGGAGTATGTTTGAGAAGTAATAAGTATTTAGAAAAGTGAAGCAGCAAAGTAAGAAAAGAAGATAGAGTTTCAGATTTAAGGAGTATGTTTTGAGAAGTAATAAGTATTTAGAAAAGTGAAGAAGTAAAGAAAGAAAAGAAGATAGAGTTTCAGATTTAAGGAGTATGTTTTGAGAAGTAATAAGTATTTAGAAAAGTGAAGAAGTAAAGTGAGAAGAGAAGATAGAGTTTAAGTTTTAAGTAGTATGCTTTGAGAAGTAATAAGTATTTAGAAAAGTGAAGAAGTAAAGAAAGAAAAGAAGATAGAGTTTCAGTTTTAAGGAGTATGTTTTGAGAAGTAATAAGTATTTAGAAAAGTGAAGAAGTAAAGTAAGAAAAGAAGATAGAGTTTCAGATTTAAGGAGTATTTTTGAGAAGTAATAAGTATTTAGAAAAGTGAAGAAGTAAAGTAAGAAAAGAAGATAGAGTTTCAGTTTTAAGGAGTATGTTTGAGAAGTAATAAGTATTTAGAAAAGTGAAGCAGCAAAGTAAGAAAAGAAGATAGAGTTTCAGATTTAAGGAGTATGTTTTGAGAAGTAATAAGTATTTAGAAAAGTGAAGAAGTAAAGAAAGAAAAGAAGATAGAGTTTCAGTTTTAAGGAGTATGTTTTGAGAAGTAATAAGTATTTAGAAAAGTGAAGAAGTAAAGTAAGAAAAGAAGATAGAGTTTCAGATTTAAGGAGTATGCTTTGAGAAGTAATAAGTATTTAGAAAAGTGAAGAAGTAAAGTAAGAAAAGAAGATAGAGTTTCAGTTTTAAGGAGTATGTTTGAGAAGTAATAAGTATTTAGAAAAGTGAAGCAGCAAAGTAAGAAAAGAAGATAGAGTTTCAGATTTAAGGAGTATGCTTTGAGAAGTAATAAGTATTTAGAAAAGTGAAGAAGTAAAGAAAGAAAAGAAGATAGAGTTTCAGATTTAAGGAGTATGTTTTGAGAAGTAATAAGTATTTGGAAAAGTGAAGAAGTAAAGAAAGAAAAGAAGATAGAGTTTAAGTTTTAAGGAGTATGTTTTGAGAAGTAATAAGTATTTAGAAAAGTGAAGAAGTAAAGCAAGAAAAGAAGATAGAGTTTCAGTTTTAAGGAGTATGTTTTGAGAAGTAATAAGTATTTATAAAAGTGAAGAAGTAAAGTAAGAAAAGAAGATAGAGTTTCAGTTTTAAGGAGTATGTTTTGAGAAGTAATAAGTATTTAGAAAAGTGAAGCAGCAAAGTAAGAAAAGAAGATAGAGTTTCAGATTTAAGGAGTATGCTTTGAGAAGTAATAAGTATTTAGAAAAGTGAAGAAGTAAAGAAAGAAAAGAAGATAGAGTTTCAGATTTAAGGAGTATGTTTTGAGAAGTAATAAGTATTTAGAAAAGTGAAGAAGTAAAGTAAGAAAAGAAGATAGAGTTTCAGATTTAAGGAGTATTTTTGAGAAGTAATAAGTATTTAGAAAAGTGAAGAAGTAAAGTAAGAAAAGAAGATAGAGTTTCAGTTTTAAGGAGTATGTTTGAGAAGTAATAAGTATTTAGAAAAGTGAAGCAGCAAAGTAAGAAAAGAAGATAGAGTTTCAGATTTAAGGAGTATGCTTTGAGAAGTAATAAGTATTTAGAAAAGTGAAGAAGTAAAGAAAGAAAAGAAGATAGAGTTTCAGTTTTAAGGAGTATGCTTTGAGAAGTAATAAGTATTTATAAAAGTGAAGAAGTAAAGAAAGAAAAGAAGATAGAGTTTAAGTTTTAAGGAGTATGTTTTGAGAAGTAATAAGTATTTGGAAAAGTGAAGAAGTAAAGAAAGAAAAGAAGATAGAATTTCAGTTTTAAGGAGTATGCTTTGAGAAGTATTAAGTATTTAGAAAAGTGAAGAAGTAAAGTAAGAAAAGAAGATAGAGTTTGTTTTAAGGAGTATGTTTTGAAAGTAATAAGTATTTAGAAAAGTGAAGAAGTAAAGTAAGAAAAGAAGATAGAGTTTAAGTTTTAAGGAGTATGTTTTGAGAAGTAATAAGTATTTGGAAAAGTGAAGAAGTAAAGTAAGAAAAGAAGATAGAGTTTCAGATTTAAGGAGTATGCTTTGAGAAGTAATAAGTATTTAGAAAAGTGAAGAAGTAAAGAAAGAAAAGAAGATAGAATTTGAGTTTTAAGGAGTATGCTTTGAGAAGTATTAAGTATTTAGAAAAGTGAAGAAGTAAAGTAAGAAAAGAAGATAGAGTTTCAGTTTTAAGGAGTATGCTTTGAGAAGTAATAAGTATTTAGAAAAGTGAAGAAGTAAAGTAAGAAAAGAAGTTAGAATTTCAGTTTTAAGGAGTATGCTTTGAGAAGTATTAAGTATTTAGAAAAGTGAAGAAGTAAAGTAAGAAAAGAAGATAGAGTTTCAGTTTTAAGGAGTATGCTTTGAGAAGTAATAAGTATTTAGAAAAGTGAAGAAGTAAAGTAAGAAAAGAAGATAGAGTTTAAGTTTTAAGGAGTATGCTTTGAGAAGTAATAAGTATTTAGAAAAGTGAAGCAGCAAAGTAAGAAAAGAAGATAGAGTTTCAGTTTTAAGGAGTATGCTTTGAGAAGTAATAAGTATTTAGAAAAGTGAAGAAGTAAAGTAAGAAAAGAAGATAGAGTTTCAGTTTTAAGGAGTATGTTTTGAGAAGTAATAAGTATTTGGAAAAGTGAAGAAGTAAAGTAAGAAAAGAAGATAGAGTTTAAGTTTTAAGGAGTATGCTTTGAGAAGTAATAAGTATTTAGAAAAGTGAAGCAGCAAAGTAAGAAAAGAAGATAGAGTTTCAGTTTTAAGGAGTATGCTTTGAGAAGTAATAAGTATTTGGAAAAGTGAAGAAGTAAAGTAAGAAAAGAAGATAGAGTTTCAGTTTTAAGGAGTATGCTTTGAGAAGTAATAAGTATTTAGAAAAGTGAAGAAGTAAAGTAAGAAAAGAAGATAGAGTTTAAGTTTTAAGGAGTATGCTTTGAGAAGTAATAAGTATTTAGAAAAGTGAAGCAGCAAAGTAAGAAAAGAAGATAGAGTTTCAGTTTTAAGGAGTATGCTTTGAGAAGTAATAAGTATTTAGAAAAGTGAAGAAGTAAAGTAAGAAAAGAAGATAGAGTTTCAGTTTTAAGGAGTATGTTTTGAGAAGTAATAAGTATTTGGAAAAGTGAAGAAGTAAAGTAAGAAAAGAAGATGGAGTTTAACTTTTAAGGAGTATGCTTTGAGAAGTAATAAGTATTTGGAAAAGTGAAGAAGTAAAGTAAGAAAAGAAGATAGAATTTGAGTTTTAAGGAGTATGCTTTGAGAAGTATTAAGTATTTAGAAAAGTGAAGAAGTAAAGTAAGAAAAGAAGATAGAGTTTCAGTTTTAAGGAGTATGTTTTGAGAAGTAATAAGTATTTGGAAAAGTGAAGAAGTAAAGTAAGAAAAGAAGATGGAGTTTAACTTTTAAGGAGTATGCTTTGAGAAGTAATAAGTATTTAGAAAAGTGAAGAAGTAAAGTAAGAAAAGAAGATAGAGTTTCAGTTTTAAGGAGTATGCTTTGAGAAGTAATAAGTATTTAGAAAAGTGAAGAAGTAAAGTAAGAAAAGAAGATAGAGTTTCAGTTTTAAGGAGTATGTTTGAGAAGTAATAAGTATTTAGAAAAGTGAAGCAGCAAAGTAAGAAAAGAAGATAGAGTTTCAGATTTAAGGAGTATGTTTTGAGAAGTAATAAGTATTTAGAAAAGTGAAGAAGTAAAGAAAGAAAAGAAGATAGAGTTTCAGATTTAAGGAGTATGTTTTGAGAAGTAATAAGTATTTAGAAAAGTGAAGAAGTAAAGTGAGAAGAGAAGATAGAGTTTAAGTTTTAAGTAGTATGCTTTGAGAAGTAATAAGTATTTAGAAAAGTGAAGAAGTAAAGAAAGAAAAGAAGATAGAGTTTCAGTTTTAAGGAGTATGTTTTGAGAAGTAATAAGTATTTAGAAAAGTGAAGAAGTAAAGTAAGAAAAGAAGATAGAGTTTCAGATTTAAGGAGTATTTTTGAGAAGTAATAAGTATTTAGAAAAGTGAAGAAGTAAAGTAAGAAAAGAAGATAGAGTTTCAGTTTTAAGGAGTATGTTTGAGAAGTAATAAGTATTTAGAAAAGTGAAGCAGCAAAGTAAGAAAAGAAGATAGAGTTTCAGATTTAAGGAGTATGTTTTGAGAAGTAATAAGTATTTAGAAAAGTGAAGAAGTAAAGAAAGAAAAGAAGATAGAGTTTCAGTTTTAAGGAGTATGTTTTGAGAAGTAATAAGTATTTAGAAAAGTGAAGAAGTAAAGTAAGAAAAGAAGATAGAGTTTCAGATTTAAGGAGTATGCTTTGAGAAGTAATAAGTATTTAGAAAAGTGAAGAAGTAAAGTAAGAAAAGAAGATAGAGTTTCAGTTTTAAGGAGTATGTTTGAGAAGTAATAAGTATTTAGAAAAGTGAAGCAGCAAAGTAAGAAAAGAAGATAGAGTTTCAGATTTAAGGAGTATGCTTTGAGAAGTAATAAGTATTTAGAAAAGTGAAGAAGTAAAGAAAGAAAAGAAGATAGAGTTTCAGATTTAAGGAGTATGTTTTGAGAAGTAATAAGTATTTGGAAAAGTGAAGAAGTAAAGAAAGAAAAGAAGATAGAGTTTAAGTTTTAAGGAGTATGTTTTGAGAAGTAATAAGTATTTAGAAAAGTGAAGAAGTAAAGCAAGAAAAGAAGATAGAGTTTCAGTTTTAAGGAGTATGTTTTGAGAAGTAATAAGTATTTATAAAAGTGAAGAAGTAAAGTAAGAAAAGAAGATAGAGTTTCAGTTTTAAGGAGTATGTTTTGAGAAGTAATAAGTATTTAGAAAAGTGAAGCAGCAAAGTAAGAAAAGAAGATAGAGTTTCAGATTTAAGGAGTATGCTTTGAGAAGTAATAAGTATTTAGAAAAGTGAAGAAGTAAAGAAAGAAAAGAAGATAGAGTTTCAGATTTAAGGAGTATGTTTTGAGAAGTAATAAGTATTTAGAAAAGTGAAGAAGTAAAGTAAGAAAAGAAGATAGAGTTTCAGATTTAAGGAGTATTTTTGAGAAGTAATAAGTATTTAGAAAAGTGAAGAAGTAAAGTAAGAAAAGAAGATAGAGTTTCAGTTTTAAGGAGTATGTTTGAGAAGTAATAAGTATTTAGAAAAGTGAAGCAGCAAAGTAAGAAAAGAAGATAGAGTTTCAGATTTAAGGAGTATGCTTTGAGAAGTAATAAGTATTTAGAAAAGTGAAGAAGTAAAGAAAGAAAAGAAGATAGAGTTTCAGTTTTAAGGAGTATGCTTTGAGAAGTAATAAGTATTTATAAAAGTGAAGAAGTAAAGAAAGAAAAGAAGATAGAGTTTAAGTTTTAAGGAGTATGTTTTGAGAAGTAATAAGTATTTGGAAAAGTGAAGAAGTAAAGAAAGAAAAGAAGATAGAATTTCAGTTTTAAGGAGTATGCTTTGAGAAGTATTAAGTATTTAGAAAAGTGAAGAAGTAAAGTAAGAAAAGAAGATAGAGTTTGTTTTAAGGAGTATGTTTTGAAAGTAATAAGTATTTAGAAAAGTGAAGAAGTAAAGTAAGAAAAGAAGATAGAGTTTAAGTTTTAAGGAGTATGTTTTGAGAAGTAATAAGTATTTGGAAAAGTGAAGAAGTAAAGTAAGAAAAGAAGATAGAGTTTCAGATTTAAGGAGTATGCTTTGAGAAGTAATAAGTATTTAGAAAAGTGAAGAAGTAAAGAAAGAAAAGAAGATAGAATTTGAGTTTTAAGGAGTATGCTTTGAGAAGTATTAAGTATTTAGAAAAGTGAAGAAGTAAAGTAAGAAAAGAAGATAGAGTTTCAGTTTTAAGGAGTATGCTTTGAGAAGTAATAAGTATTTAGAAAAGTGAAGAAGTAAAGTAAGAAAAGAAGATAGAGTTTAAGTTTTAAGGAGTATGCTTTGAGAAGTAATAAGTATTTAGAAAAGTGAAGCAGCAAAGTAAGAAAAGAAGATAGAGTTTCAGTTTTAAGGAGTATGCTTTGAGAAGTAATAAGTATTTAGAAAAGTGAAGAAGTAAAGTAAGAAAAGAAGATAGAGTTTCAGTTTTAAGGAGTATGTTTTGAGAAGTAATAAGTATTTGGAAAAGTGAAGAAGTAAAGTAAGAAAAGAAGATGGAGTTTAACTTTTAAGGAGTATGCTTTGAGAAGTAATAAGTATTTGGAAAAGTGAAGAAGTAAAGTAAGAAAAGAAGATAGAATTTGAGTTTTAAGGAGTATGCTTTGAGAAGTATTAAGTATTTAGAAAAGTGAAGAAGTAAAGTAAGAAAAGAAGATAGAGTTTAAGTTTTAAGGAGTATGCTTTGAGAAGTAATAAGTATTTAGAAAAGTGAAGCAGCAAAGTAAGAAAAGAAGATAGAGTTTCAGTTTTAAGGAGTATGCTTTGAGAAGTAATAAGTATTTGGAAAAGTGAAGAAGTAAAGAAAGAAAAGAAGATAGAGTTTCAGATTTAAGGAGTATGTTTTGAGAAGTAATAAGTATTTAGAAAAGTGAAGAAGTAAAGAAAGAAAAGAAGATAGAGTTTCAGTTTTAAGGAGTATGCTTTGAGAAGTAATAAGTATTTAGAAAAGTGAAGAAGTAAAGTAAGAAAAGAAGATAGAGTTTAAGTTTTAAGTAGTATGCTTTGAGAAGTAATAAGTATTTAGAAAAGTGAAGAAGTAAAGAAAGAAAAGAAGATAGAGTTTCAGTTTTAAGGAGTATGTTTTGAGAAGTAATAAGTATTTGGAAAAGTGAAGAAGTAAAGTAAGAAAAGAAGATAGAATTTCAGTTTTAAGGAGTATGTTTGAGAAGTATTAAGTATTTAGAAAAGTGAAGAAGTAAAGTAAGAAAAGAAGATAGAGTTTAAGTTTTAAGTAGTATGCTTTGAGAAGTAATAAGTATTTAGAAAAGTGAAGCAGCAAAGTAAGAAAAGAAGATAGAGTTTAAGTTTTAAGGAGTATGCTTTGAGAAGTAATAAGTATTTGGAAAAGTGAAGAAGTAAAGTAAGAAAAGAAGATAGAATTTCAGTTTTAAGGAGTATGTTTGAGAAGTATTAAGTATTTAGAAAAGTGAAGAAGTAAAGTAAGAAAAGAAGATAGAGTTTAAGTTTTAAGTAGTATGCTTTGAGAAGTAATAAGTATTTAGAAAAGTGAAGAAGTAAAGTAAGAAAAGAAGATAGAGTTTCAGTTTTAAGGAGTATGCTTGAGAAGTAATAAGTATTTAGAAAAGTGAAGAAGTAAAGTAAGAAAAGAAGATAGAATTTCAGTTTTAAGGAGTATGTTTGAGAAGTAATAAGTATTTAGAAAAGTGAAGAAGTAAAGTAAGAAAAGAAGATAGAGTTTAAGTTTTAAGTAGTATGCTTTGAGAAGTAATAAGTATTTAGAAAAGTGAAGAAGTAAAGTAAGAAAAGAAGATAGAGTTTAAGTTTTAAGGAGTATGTTTTGAGAAGTAATAAGTATTTAGAAAAGTGAAGAAGTAAAGTGAGAAAAGAAGATAGAATTTCAGTTTTAAGGAGTATGTTTTGAGAAGTAATAAGTATTTTGAAAAGTGAAGAAGTAAAGTAAGAAAAAAAGATAGAGTTTAAGTTTTAAGTAGTATGCTTTGAGAAGTAATAAGTATTTAGAAAAGTGAAGAAGTAAAGTAAGAAAAGAAGATAGAATTTGAGTTTTAAGGAGTATGCTTTGAGAAGTATTAAGTATTTAGAAAAGTGAAGAAGTAAAGTAAGAAAAGAAGATAGAGTTTAAGTTTTAAGGAGTATGCTTTGAGAAGTAATAAGTATTTAGAAAAGTGAAGCAGCAAAGTAAGAAAAGAAGATAGAGTTTCAGTTTTAAGGAGTATGTTTTGAGAAGTAATAAGTATTTAGAAAAGTGAAGAAGTAAAGAAAGAAAAGAAGATAGAGTTTCAGTTTTAAGGAGTATGTTTGAGAAGTAATAAGTATTTAGAAAAGTGAAGCAGCAAAGTAAGAAAAGAAGATAGAGTTTCAGATTTAAGGAGTATGTTTGAGAAGTAATAAGTATTTAGAAAAGTGAAGCAGCAAAGTAAGTAAAGAAGATAGAGTTTCAGATTTAAGGAGTATGCTTTGAGAAGTAATAAGTATTTAGAAAAGTGAAGAAGTAAAGAAAGAAAAGAAGATAGAGTTTCAGTTTTAAGGAGTATGTTTTGAGAAGTAATAAGTATTTAGAAAAGTGAAGAAGTAAAGTAAGAAAAGAAGATAGAGTTTCAGATTTAAGGAGTATTTTTGAGAAGTAATAAGTATTTAGAAAAGTGGAGAAGTAAAGTAAGAAAAGAAGATAGAGTTTCAGTTTTAAGGAGTATGTTTGAGAAGTAATAAGTATTTGGAAAAGTGAAGCAGCAAAGTAAGAAAAGAAGATAGAGTTTCAGATTTAAGGAGTATGCTTTGAGAAGTAATAAGTATTTGGAAAAGTGAAGAAGTAAAGAAAGAAAAGAAGATAGAGTTTCAGATTTAAGGAGTATGTTTTGAGAAGTAATAAGTATTTAGAAAAGTGAAGAAGTAAAGAAAGAAAAGAAGATAGAGTTTCAGTTTTAAGGAGTATGTTTGAGAAGTAATAAGTATTTAGAAAAGTGAAGAAGTAAAGTAAGAAAAGAAGATAGAGTTTCAGTTTTAAGGAGTATGTTTGAGAAGTAATAAGTATTTAGAAAAGTGAAGAAGTAAAGTAAGAAAAGAAGATAGAGTTTCAGTTTTAAGGAGTATGTTTGAGAAGTAATAAGTATTTAGAAAAGTGAAGCAGCAAAGTAAGAAAAGAAGATAGAGTTTCAGATTTAAGGAGTATGCTTTGAGAAGTAATAAGTATTTAGAAAAGTGAAGAAGTAAAGAAAGAAAAGAAGATAGAGTTTCAGATTTAAGGAGTATGTTTTGAGAAGTAATAAGTATTTAGAAAAGTGAAGATGTAAAGTAAGAAAAGAAGATAGAGTTTACGTTTTAAGGAGTATGCTTTGAGAAGTAATAAGTATTTAGAAAAGTGAAGATGTAAAGTAAGAAAAGAAGATAGAGTTTCAGTTTTAAGGAGTATGCTTTGAGAAGTAATAAGTATTTAGAAAAGTGAAGAAGTAAAGTAAGAAAAGAAGATAGAGTTTCAGATTTAAGGAGTATTTTTGAGAAGTAATAAGTATTTAGAAAAGTGAAGAAGTAAAGTAAGAAAAGAAGATAGAGTTTCAGTTTTAAGGAGTATGTTTGAGAAGTAATAAGTATTTAGAAAAGTGAAGCAGCAAAGTAAGAAAAGAAGATAGAGTTTCAGATTTAAGGAGTATGCTTTGAGAAGTAATAAGTATTTAGAAAAGTGAAGAAGTAAAGAAAGAAAAGAAGATAGAGTTTCAGTTTTAAGGAGTATGTTTTGAGAAGTAATAAGTATTTAGAAAAGTGAAGAAGTAAAGTAAGAAAAGAAGATAGAGTTTCAGATTTAAGGAGTATTTTTGAGAAGTAATAAGTATTTAGAAAAGTGAAGAAGTAAAGTAAGAAAAGAAGATAGAGTTTCAGTTTTAAGGAGTATGTTTGAGAAGTAATAAGTATTTAGAAAAGTGAAGCAGCAAAGTAAGAAAAGAAGATAGAGTTTCAGATTTAAGGAGTATGCTTTGAGAAGTAATAAGTATTTAGAAAAGTGAAGAAGTAAAGAAAGAAAAGAAGATAGAGTTTCAGATTTAAGGAGTATGTTTTGAGAAGTAATAAGTATTTGGAAAAGTGAAGAAGTAAAGAAAGAAAAGAAGATAGAGTTTAAGTTTTAAGGAGTATGTTTTGAGAAGTAATAAGTATTTAGAAAAGTGAAGAAGTAAAGCAAGAAAAGAAGATAGAATTTCAGTTTTAAGGAGTATGCTTTGAGAAGTAATAAGTATTTATAAAAGTGAAGAAGTAAAGTAAGAAAAGAAGATAGAGTTTCAGTTTTAAGGAGTATGTTTTGAGAAGTAATAAGTATTTAGAAAAGTGAAGCAGCAAAGTAAGAAAAGAAGATAGAGTTTCAGATTTAAGGAGTATGCTTTGAGAAGTAATAAGTATTTAGAAAAGTGAAGAAGTAAAGAAAGAAAAGAAGATAGAGTTTCAGTTTTAAGGAGTATGTTTTGAGAAGTAATAAGTATTTAGAAAAGTGAAGAAGTAAAGTAAGAAAAGAAGATAGAGTTTCAGATTTAAGGAGTATTTTTGAGAAGTAATAAGTATTTAGAAAAGTGAAGAAGTAAAGTAAGAAAAGAAGATAGAGTTTCAGTTTTAAGGAGTATGTTTGAGAAGTAATAAGTATTTAGAAAAGTGAAGCAGCAAAGTAAGAAAAGAAGATAGAGTTTCAGATTTAAGGAGTATGCTTTGAGAAGTAATAAGTATTTAGAAAAGTGAAGAAGTAAAGAAAGAAAAGAAGATAGAGTTTCAGTTTTAAGGAGTATGCTTTGAGAAGTAATAAGTATTTATAAAAGTGAAGAAGTAAAGTAAGAAAAGAAGATAGAGTTTAAGTTTTAAGGAGTATGTTTTGAGAAGTAATAAGTATTTGGAAAAGTGAAGAAGTAAAGAAAGAAAAGAAGATAGAATTTCAGTTTTAAGGAGTATGTTTGAGAAGTAATAAGTATTTAGAAAAGTGAAGAAGTAAAGTAAGAAAAGAAGATAGAGTTTCAGTTTTAAGGAGTATGTTTGAGAAGTAATAAGTATTTAGAAAAGTGAAGAAGTAAAGTAAGAAAAGAAGATAGAGTTTAAGTTTTAAGGAGTATGTTTTGAGAAGTAATAAGTATTTGGAAAAGTGAAGAAGTAAAGTAAGAAAAGAAGATAGAGTTTCAGATTTAAGGAGTATGCTTTGAGAAGTAATAAGTATTTAGAAAAGTGAAGAAGTAAAGAAAGAAAAGAAGATAGAATTTGAGTTTTAAGGAGTATGCTTTGAGAAGTATTAAGTATTTAGAAAAGTGAAGAAGTAAAGTAAGAAAAGAAGATAGAGTTTCAGTTTTAAGGAGTATGCTTTGAGAAGTAATAAGTATTTAGAAAAGTGAAGAAGTAAAGTAAGAAAAGAAGATAGAGTTTAAGTTTTAAGGAGTATGCTTTGAGAAGTAATAAGTATTTAGAAAAGTGAAGCAGCAAAGTAAGAAAAGAAGATAGAGTTTCAGTTTTAAGGAGTATGCTTTGAGAAGTAATAAGTATTTAGAAAAGTGAAGAAGTAAAGTAAGAAAAGAAGATAGAGTTTCAGTTTTAAGGAGTATGTTTTGAGAAGTAATAAGTATTTGGAAAAGTGAAGAAGTAAAGTAAGAAAAGAAGATGGAGTTTAACTTTTAAGGAGTATGCTTTGAGAAGTAATAAGTATTTGGAAAAGTGAAGAAGTAAAGTAAGAAAAGAAGATAGAATTTGAGTTTTAAGGAGTATGCTTTGAGAAGTATTAAGTATTTAGAAAAGTGAAGAAGTAAAGTAAGAAAAAAAGATAGAGTTTAAGTTTTAAGTAGTATGCTTTGAGAAGTAATAAGTATTTAGAAAAGTGAAGAAGTAAAGTAAGAAAAGAAGATAGAGTTTAAGTTTTAAGGAGTATGCTTTGAGAAGTATTAAGTATTTAGAAAAGTGAAGAAGTAAAGTAAGAAAAGAAGATAGAGTTTCAGTTTTAAGGAGTATGCTTTGAGAAGTAATAAGTATTTAGAAAAGTGAAGAAGTAAAGAAAGAAAAGAAGATAGAGTTTCAGTTTTAAGGAGTATGTTTTGAGAAGTAATAAGTATTTAGAAAAGTGAAGAAGTAAAGAAAGAAAAGAAGATAGAGTTTCAGTTTTAAGGAGTATTTTTGAGAAGTAATAAGTATTTAGAAAAGTGAAGAAGTAAAGTAAGAAAAGAAGATAGAGTTTCAGTTTTAAGGAGTATGTTTGAGAAGTAATAAGTATTTAGAAAAGTGAAGCAGCAAAGTAAGAAAAGAAGATAGAGTTTCAGATTTAAGGAGTATGCTTTGAGAAGTAATAAGTATTTAGAAAAGTGAAGAAGTAAAGAAAGAAAAGAAGATAGAGTTTCAGTTTTAAGGAGTATGTTTTGAGAAGTAATAAGTATTTAGAAAAGTGAAGAAGTAAAGTAAGAAAAGAAGATAGAGTTTCAGATTTAAGGAGTATTTTTGAGAAGTAATAAGTATTTAGAAAAGTGAAGAAGTAAAGTAAGAAAAGAAGATAGAGTTTCAGTTTTAAGGAGTATGTTTGAGAAGTAATAAGTATTTAGAAAAGTGAAGCAGCAAAGTAAGAAAAGAAGATAGAGTTTCAGATTTAAGGAGTATGCTTTGAGAAGTAATAAGTATTTGGAAAAGTGAAGAAGTAAAGAAAGAAAAGAAGATAGAGTTTCAGTTTTAAGGAGTATGTTTTGAGAAGTAATAAGTATTTAGAAAAGTGAAGAAGTAAAGTAAGAAAAGAAGATAGAGTTTCAGTTTTAAGGAGTATGTTTGAGAAGTAATAAGTATTTAGAAAAGTGAAGAAGTAAAGTAAGAAAAGAAGATAGAGTTTCAGTTTTAAGGAGTATGTTTGAGAAGTAATAAGTATTTAGAAAAGTGAAGCAGCAAAGTAAGAAAAGAAGATAGAGTTTCAGATTTAAGGAGTATGCTTTGAGAAGTAATAAGTATTTAGAAAAGTGAAGAAGTGAAGAAAGAAAAGAAGATAGAGTTTCAGATTTAAGGAGTATGTTTTGAGAAGTAATAAGTATTTAGAAAAGTGAAGAAGTAAAGTAAGAAAAGAAGATAGAGTTTAAGTTTTAAGTAGTATGCTTTGAGAAGTAATAAGTATTTAGAAAAGTGAAGAAGTAAAGAAAGAAAAGAAGATAGAGTTTCAGTTTTAAGGAGTATGTTTTGAGAAGTAATAAGTATTTAGAAAAGTGAAGAAGTAAAGTAAGAAAAGAAGATAGAGTTTCAGATTTAAGGAGTATTTTTGAGAAGTAATAAGTATTTAGAAAAGTGAAGAAGTAAAGTAAGAAAAGAAGATAGAGTTTCAGTTTTAAGGAGTATGTTTGAGAAGTAATAAGTATTTAGAAAAGTGAAGCAGCAAAGTAAGAAAAGAAGATAGAGTTTCAGATTTAAGGAGTATGCTTTGAGAAGTAATAAGTATTTAGAAAAGTGAAGAAGTAAAGAAAGAAAAGAAGATAGAGTTTCAGTTTTAAGGAGTATGTTTTGAGAAGTAATAAGTATTTAGAAAAGTGAAGAAGTAAAGTAAGAAAAGAAGATAGAGTTTCAGATTTAAGGAGTATTTTTGAGAAGTAATAAGTATTTAGAAAAGTGAAGAAGTAAAGTAAGAAAAGAAGATAGAGTTTCAGTTTTAAGGAGTATGTTTGAGAAGTAATAAGTATTTAGAAAAGTGAAGAAGTAAAGTAAGAAAAGAAGATAGAGTTTAAGTTTTAAGTAGTATGCTTTGAGAAGTAATAAGTATTTAGAAAAGTGAAGAAGTAAAGAAAGAAAAGAAGATAGAGTTTCAGATTTAAGGAGTATGTTTTGAGAAGTAATAAGTATTTAGAAAAGTGAAGAAGTAAAGTAAGAAAAGAAGATAGAGTTTCAGATTTAAGGAGTATGCTTTGAGAAGTAATAAGTATTTAGAAAAGTGAAGAAGTAAAGTAAGAAAAGAAGATAGAGTTTCAGATTTAAGGAGTATGTTTTGAGAAGTAATAAGTATTTAGAAAAGTGAAGAAGTGAAGAAAGAAAAGAAGATAGAGTTTCAGATTTAAGGAGTATGTTTTGAGAAGTAATAAGTATTTAGAAAAGTGAAGAAGTAAAGTAAGAAAAGAAGATAGAGTTTAAGTTTTAAGTAGTATGCTTTGAGAAGTAATAAGTATTTAGAAAAGTGAAGAAATAAAGAAAGAAAAGAAGATAGAGTTTCAGTTTTAAGGAGTATGTTTTGAGAAGTAATAAGTATTTAGAAAAGTGAAGAAGTAAAGTAAGAAAAGAAGATAGAGTTTCAGATTTAAGGAGTATTTTTGAGAAGTAATAAGTATTTAGAAAAGTGAAGAAGTAAAGTAAGAAAAGAAGATAGAGTTTCAGTTTTAAGGAGTATGTTTGAGAAGTAATAAGTATTTAGAAAAGTGAAGCAGCAAAGTAAGAAAAGAAGATAGAGTTTCAGATTTAAGGAGTATGCTTTGAGAAGTAATAAGTATTTAGAAAAGTGAAGAAGTAAAGTAAGAAAAGAAGATAGAGTTTCAGTTTTAAGGAGTATGTTTTGAGAAGTAATAAGTATTTAGAAAAGTGAAGAAGTAAAGAAAGAAAAGAAGATAGAGTTTCAGATTTAAGGAGTATTTTTGAGAAGTAATAAGTATTTAGAAAAGTGAAGAAGTAAAGTAAGAAAAGAAGATAGAGTTTCAGATTTAAGGAGTATGTTTGAGAAGTAATAAGTATTTGGAAAAGTGAAGCAGCAAAGTAAGAAAAGAAGATAGAGTTTCAGATTTAAGGAGTATGCTTTGAGAAGTTATAAGTATTTAGAAAAGTGAAGAAGTAAAGAAAGAAAAGAAGATAGAGTTTCAGTTTTAAGGAGTATGTTTTGAGAAGTAATAAGTATTTAGAAAAGTGAAGAAGTAAAGTAAGAAAAGAAGATAGAGTTTCAGATTTAAGGAGTATGCTTTGAGAAGTAATAAGTATTTAGAAAAGTGAAGAAGTAAAGTAAGAAAAGAAGATAGAGTTTCAGATTTAAGGAGTATGTTTTGAGAAGTAATAAGTATTTAGAAAAGTGAAGAAGTAAAGAAAGAAAAGAAGATAGAGTTTCAGTTTTAAGGAGTATGCTTTGAGAAGTAATAAGTATTTAGAAAAGTGAAGAAGTAAAGTAAGAAAAGAAGATAGAGTTTCAGATTTAAGGAGTATGTTTTGAGAAGTAATAAGTATTTAGAAAAGTGAAGAAGTAAAGTAAGAAAAGAAGATAGAGTTTCAGATTTAAGGAGTATGTTTTGAGAAGTAATAAGTATTTAGAAAAGTGAAGCAGCAAAGTAAGAAAAGAAGATAGAGTTTCAGATTTAAGGAGTATGTTTTGAGAAGTAATAAGTATTTAGAAAAGTGAAGAAGTAAAGTAAGAAAAGAAGATAGAGTTTCAGATTTAAGGAGTATGTTTTGAGAAGTAATAAGTATTTAGAAAAGTGAAGAAGTAAAGAAAGAAAAGAAGATAGAGTTTCAGTTTTAAGGAGTATGCTTTGAGAAGTAATAAGTATTTAGAAAAGTGAAGAAGTAAAGAAAGAAAAGAAGATAGAGTTTCAGTTTTAAGTAGTATGTTTTGAGAAGTAATAAGTATTTAGAAAAGTGAAGAAGTAAAGTAAGAAAAGAAGATAGAGTTTCAGATTTAAGGAGTATGTTTTGAGAAGTAATAAGTATTTAGAAAAGTGAAGAAGTAAAGAAAGAAAAGAAGATAGAGTTTCAGTTTTAAGGAGTATGCTTTGAGAAGTAATAAGTATTTAGAAAAGTGAAGAAGTAAAGTAAGAAAAGAAGATAGAGTTTAAGTTTTAAGTAGTATGCTTTGAGAAGTAATAAGTATTTAGAAAAGTGAAGAAGTAAAGAAAGAAAAGAAGATAGAGTTTCAGTTTTAAGGAGTATGTTTTGAGAAGTAATAAGTATTTGGAAAAGTGAAGAAGTAAAGTAAGAAAAGAAGATAGAATTTCAGTTTTAAGGAGTATGTTTGAGAAGTATTAAGTATTTAGAAAAGTGAAGAAGTAAAGTAAGAAAAGAAGATAGAGTTTAAGTTTTAAGTAGTATGCTTTGAGAAGTAATAAGTATTTAGAAAAGTGAAGAAGTAAAGTAAGAAAAGAAGATAGAGTTTCAGTTTTAAGGAGTATGCTTGAGAAGTAATAAGTATTTAGAAAAGTGAAGAAGTAAAGTAAGAAAAGAAGATAGAATTTCAGTTTTAAGGAGTATGTTTGAGAAGTATTAAGTATTTAGAAAAGTGAAGAAGTAAAGTAAGAAAAGAAGATAGAGTTTAAGTTTTAAGTAGTATGCTTTGAGAAGTAATAAGTATTTAGAAAAGTGAAGAAGTAAAGTAAGAAAAGAAGATAGAGTTTAAGTTTTAAGGAGTATGTTTTGAGAAGTAATAAGTATTTAGAAAAGTGAAGAAGTAAAGTGAGAAAAGAAGATAGAATTTCAGTTTTAAGGAGTATGTTTTGAGAAGTAATAAGTATTTTGAAAAGTGAAGAAGTAAAGTAAGAAAAAAAGATAGAGTTTAAGTTTTAAGTAGTATGCTTTGAGAAGTAATAAGTATTTAGAAAAGTGAAGCAGCAAAGTAAGAAAAGAAGATAGAGTTTCAGATTTAAGGAGTATGCTTTGAGAAGTAATAAGTATTTAGAAAAGTGAAGAAGTAAAGTGAGAAAAGAAGATAGAATTTCAGTTTTAAGGAGTATGTTTTGAGAAGTAATAAGTATTTGGAAAAGTGAAGAAGTAAAGTAAGAAAAAAAGATAGAGTTTCAGTTTTAAGGAGTATGTTTTGAGAAGTAATAAGTATTTAGAAAAGTGAAGAAGTAAAGAAAGAAAAGAAGATAGAGTTTCAGATTTAAGGAGTATTTTTGAGAAGTAATAAGTATTTAGAAAAGTGAAGAAGTAAAGTAAGGAAAGAAGAAAGAATTTCAGTTTCATGAGTATGCTTTGAGAAGTAATAAGTATTTGTCAAAGTGAAGAAGTAAAGTAAGAAAAGATTATAAAATTTCAGTTTAAAGGAGTATGCTTTGATAAGTAATAAGTATTTTTGAAAAGTGAAGAATAAAGTAAGAAAAGAAGAAAGAATTTCAGTTTCATGAGTATGCTTTGAGAAGTAATAAGTATTTAGAAATGTTGAAAGAGTAAAGTAAGGAAAGAAGATAGAATTGCAGTTTTATGAGTATGCTTTGAGAAGTAATAAGTATTTTTGAAAAGTGAAGAAGTAAAGTAAGAATAGAAGGTAGAGTTTCAGTTTCATGAGTATGCTTTGAGAAGTAATAAGTATTTTTGAAAAGTGAAGAAGTAAAGTAAGAAAAGAAGAAAGAATTTCAGTTTCATGAGTATGTTTTGAGAAGTAATAAGTATTTTGAAAAGTTAAGAAGTAAAGTAAGAAAAGATTATAGAATTTCAGTTTAAAGGAGTATGCTTTGATAAGTAATAAGTATTTTTGAAAAGTGAAGAATAAAGTAAGAAAAGAAGAAAGAATTTCAGTTTCATGAGTATGCTTTGAGAAGTATTATGAATTTTTGAAAAGTGAAGAAGTAAAGTAAGAAAAGAAGAAAGAATTGCAGTTTTATGAGTATGCTTTGAGAAGTAATGAGTATTTTTGAAAAGTGGAGAAGTAAAGTAAGAAAAGAAGAAAGAATTTCAGTTTCATGAGTATGCTTTGAGAAGTAATAAGTATTTTCGAAAAGTGAAGAAGTAAAGTAAGAATAGAAGAAAGAATTTCAGTTTCATGAGTATGCTTTGAGAAGTAATAAGTATTTGTCAAAGTGAAGAAGTAAAGTAAGAAAAGAAGAAAGAATTTCAATTTCATGAGTATGTTTTGAGAAGTAATATATATTTTTGAAAAGTGAAGAATAAAAGTAGGAAAAGAAGAAAGAATTGCAGTTTCATGAGTATGCTTTGAGAAGTAATATATATTTTTGAAAAGTGAAGAATAAAGTAAGAAAAGAAGAAAGAATTTCAGTTTCATGAGTATGCTTTGAGAAGTAATAAGTATTTTTGAAAAGTGAAGAAGTAAAGTAAGAAAAGAAGAAAGAATTTCAGTTTCATGAGTATGCTTTGAGAAGTAATATATATTTTTGAAAAGTGAAGAATAAAGTAAGAAAAGAAGAAAGAATTTCAGTTTCATGAGTATGCTTTGAGAAGTAATAAGTATTTTTGAAAAGTGAAGAATAAAAGTAAGAAAAGAAGAAAGAATTTCAGTTTCATGAGTCTGCTTTGAGAAGTAATATGAATTTTTGAAAAGTGAAGAAGTAAAGTAAGAATAGAAGAAAGAATTTCAGTTTCATGAGTATGCTTTGAGAAGTAATAAGTATTTGTCAAAGTGAAGAAGTAAAGTAAGAAAAGAAGAAAGAATTTCAATTTCATGAGTATGTTTTGAGAAGTAATATATATTTTTGAAAAGTGAAGAATAAAAGTAGGAAAAGAAGAAAGAATTGCAGTTTCATGAGTATGCTTTGAGAAGTAATAAGTATTTGTCAAAGTGAAGAAGTAAAGTAAGAAAAGAAGAAAGAATTTCAGTTTCATGAGTATGCTTTGAGAAGTAATAATTATTTAGAAATGTTGAAAGAGTAAAGTAAGGAAAGAAGAAAGAATTTCAGTTTCATGAGTATGCTTTGAGAAGTAATAAGTATTTGTCAAAGTGAAGAAGTAAAGTAAGAAAAGATTATAGAATTTCAGTTTAAAGGAGTATGCTTTGATAAGTAATAAGTATTTTTGAAAAGTGAAGAATAAAGTAAGAAAAGAAGAAAGAATTTCAGTTTCTTGAGTATGCTTTGAGAAGTAATAAGTATTTAGAAATGTTGAAAGAGTAAAGTAAGGAAAGAAGATAGAATTTCAGTTTCATGAGTATGCTTTGAGAAGTAATAAGTATTTTCGAAAAGTGAAGAAGTAAAGTAAGAATAGAAGAAAGAATTTCAGTTTCATGAGTATGCTTTGAGAAGTAATAAGTATTTGTCAAAGTGAAGAAGTAAAGTAAGAAAAGAAGAAAGAATTTCAATTTCATGAGTATGTTTTGAGAAGTAATATATATTTTTGAAAAGTGAAGAATAAAAGTAGGAAAAGAAGAAAGAATTGCAGTTTCATGAGTATGCTTTGAGAAGTAATATATATTTTTGAAAAGTGAAGAATAAAGTAAGAAAAGAAGAAAGAATTTCAGTTTCATGAGTATGCTTTGAGAAGTAATAAGTATTTTTGAAAAGTGAAGAAGTAAAGTAAGAAAAGAAGAAAGAATTTCAGTTTCATGAGTATGCTTTGAGAAGTAATAAGTATTTTCGAAAAGTGAAGAAGTAAAGTAAGAATAGAAGGTAGAGTTTCAGTTTCATGAGTATGCTTTGAGAAGTAATAAGTATTTGTCAAAGTGAAGAAGTAAAGTAAGAAAAGAAGAAAGAATTTCAGTTTCATGAGTATGTTTTGAGAAGTAATATATATTTTTGAAAAGTGAAGAATAAAAGTAAGAAAAGAAGAAAGAATTTCAGTTTCATGAGTATGCTTTGATAAGTAATGAATATTTTTGAAAAGTGAAGAATAAAGTAAGAAAAGAAGAAAGAATTTCAGTTTCATGAGTATGCTTTGAGAAGTAATATATATTTTTGAAAAGTGAAGAAGTAAAGTAAGAAAAGAAGAAAGAATTTCAGTTTCATGAGTATGCTTTGAGAAGTAATATATATTTTTGAAAAGTGAAGAATAAAAGTAGGAAAAGAAGAAAGAATTTCAGTTTCATGAGTATGCTTTGAGAAGTAATAAGTATTTTTGAAAAGTGAAGAATAAAAGTAAGAAAAGAAGAAAGAATTTCAGTTTCATGAGTATGCTTTGATAAGTAATGAATATTTTTGAAAAGTGAAGAAGTAAAGTAAGAAAAGAAGAAAGAATTTCAGTTTCATGAGTATGCTTTGAGAAGTAATAAGTATTTTTGAAAAGTGAAGAAGTAAAGTAAGAATAGAAGGTAGAGTTTCAGTTTCATGAGTATGCTTTGAGAAGTAATATATATTTTTGAAAAGTGAAGAATAAAGTAAGAAAAGAAGAAAGAATTTCAGTTTCATGAGTATGCTTTGAGAAGTAATAAGTATTTGTCAAAGTGAAGAAGTAAAGTAAGAAAAGAAGAAAGAATTTCAGTTTCATGAGTATGCTTTGAGAAGTAATATATATTTTTGAAAAGTGAAGAAGTAAAGTAAGAAAAGAAGAAAGAATTTCAGTTTCATGAGTATGCTTTGAGAAGTAATAAGTATTTTGAAAAGTGAAGAATAAAGTAAGAAAAGAAGAAAGAATTTCAGTTTCATGAGTATGCTTTGAGAAGTAATAAGTATTTTTGAAAAGTGAAGAAGTAAAGTAAGAAAAGAAGAAAGAATTTCAGTTTCATGAGTATGCTTTGAGAAGTAATAAGTATTTGTCAAAGTGAAGAAGTAAAGTAGGAAAAGAAGAAAGAATTGCAGTTTCATGAGTATGCTTTGATAAGTAATGAATATTTTTGAAAAGTGAAGAAGTAAAGTAAGAACAGAAGAAAGAATTTCAGTTTCATGAGTATGCTTTGAGAAGTAATAAGTATTTTTGAAAAGTGAAGAAGTAAAGTAAGAAAAGAAGAAAGAATTTCAGTTTCATGAGTATGCTTTGAGAAGTAATATATATTTTTGAAAAGTGAAGAATAAAGTAAGAAAAGAAGAAAGAATTTCAGTTTCATGAGTATGCTTTGAGAAGTAATAAGTATTTGTCAAAGTGAAGAAGTAAAGTAAGAAAAGAAGAAAGAATTTCAGTTTCATGAGTATGTTTTGAGAAGTAATATATATTTTTGAAAAGTGAAGAATAAAAGTAGGAAAAGAAGAAAGAATTGCAGTTTCATGAGTATGCTTTGAGAAGTAATATATATTTTTGAAAAGTGAAGAATAAAGTAAGAAAAGAAGAAAGAATTTCAGTTTCATGAGTATGCTTTGAGAAGTAATAAGTATTTTTGAAAAGTGAAGAAGTAAAGTAAGAAAAGAAGAAAGAATTTCAGTTTCATGAGTATGCTTTGAGAAGTAATAAGTATTTGTCAAAGTGAAGAAGTAAAGTAAGAAAAGAAGAAAGAATTTCAGTTTCATGAGTATGCTTTGAGAAGTAATATATATTTTTGAAAAGTGAAGAATAAAAGTAGGAAAAGAAGAAAGAATTTCAGTTTCATGAGTATGCTTTGAGAAGTAATAAGTATTTTTGAAAAGTGAAGAATAAAGTAAGAAAAGAAGAAAGAATTTCAGTTTCATGAGTATGCTTTGAGAAGTAATAAGTATTTTTGAAAAGTGAAGAATAAAAGTAAGAAAAGAAGAAAGAATTTCAGTTTCATGAGTATGCTTTGAGAAGTAATAAGTATTTTCGAAAAGTGAAGAAGTAAAGTAAGAATAGAAGGTAGAGTTTCAGTTTCATGAGTATGCTTTGAGAAGTAATAAGTATTTGTCAAAGTGAAGAAGTAAAGTAAGAAAAGAAGAAAGAATTTCAGTTTCATGAGTATGTTTTGAGAAGTAATATATATTTTTGAAAAGTGAAGAATAAAAGTAAGAAAAGAAGAAAGAATTTCAGTTTCATGAGTATGCTTTGATAAGTAATGAATATTTTTGAAAAGTGAAGAATAAAGTAAGAAAAGAAGAAAGAATTTCAGTTTCATGAGTATGCTTTGAGAAGTAATATATATTTTTGAAAAGTGAAGAAGTAAAGTAAGAAAAGAAGAAAGAATTTCAGTTTCATGAGTATGCTTTGAGAAGTAATATATATTTTTGAAAAGTGAAGAATAAAAGTAGGAAAAGAAGAAAGAATTTCAGTTTCATGAGTATGCTTTGAGAAGTAATAAGTATTTTTGAAAAGTGAAGAATAAAAGTAAGAAAAGAAGAAAGAATTTCAGTTTCATGAGTATGCTTTGATAAGTAATGAATATTTTTGAAAAGTGAAGAAGTAAAGTAAGAAAAGAAGAAAGAATTTCAGTTTCATGAGTATGCTTTGAGAAGTAATAAGTATTTTTGAAAAGTGAAGAAGTAAAGTAAGAATAGAAGGTAGAGTTTCAGTTTCATGAGTATGCTTTGAGAAGTAATATATATTTTTGAAAAGTGAAGAATAAAGTAAGAAAAGAAGAAAGAATTTCAGTTTCATGAGTATGCTTTGAGAAGTAATAAGTATTTGTCAAAGTGAAGAAGTAAAGTAAGAAAAGAAGAAAGAATTTCAGTTTCATGAGTATGCTTTGAGAAGTAATATATATTTTTGAAAAGTGAAGAAGTAAAGTAAGAAAAGAAGAAAGAATTTCAGTTTCATGAGTATGCTTTGAGAAGTAATAAGTATTTTGAAAAGTGAAGAATAAAGTAAGAAAAGAAGAAAGAATTTCAGTTTCATGAGTATGCTTTGAGAAGTAATAAGTATTTTTGAAAAGTGAAGAAGTAAAGTAAGAAAAGAAGAAAGAATTTCAGTTTCATGAGTATGCTTTGAGAAGTAATAAGTATTTGTCAAAGTGAAGAAGTAAAGTAGGAAAAGAAGAAAGAATTGCAGTTTCATGAGTATGCTTTGATAAGTAATGAATATTTTTGAAAAGTGAAGAAGTAAAGTAAGAAAAGAAGAAAGAATTTCAGTTTCATGAGTATGCTTTGAGAAGTAATAAGTATTTTTGAAAAGTGAAGAAGTAAAGTAAGAATAGAAGGTAGAGTTTCAGTTTCATGAGTATGCTTTGAGAAGTAATATATATTTTTGAAAAGTGAAGAATAAAGTAAGAAAAGAAGAAAGAATTTCAGTTTCATGAGTATGCTTTGAGAAGTAATAAGTATTTGTCAAAGTGAAGAAGTAAAGTAAGAAAAGAAGAAAGAATTTCAGTTTCATGAGTATGCTTTGAGAAGTAATATATATTTTTGAAAAGTGAAGAAGTAAAGTAAGAAAAGAAGAAAGAATTTCAGTTTCATGAGTATGTTTTGAGAAGTAATATATATTTTTGAAAAGTGAAGAATAAAAGTAGGAAAAGAAGAAAGAATTTCAGTTTCATGAGTATGCTTTGAGAAGTAATAAGTATTTGTCAAAGTGAAGAAGTAAAGTAAGAAAAGAAGAAAGAATTTCAGTTTCATGAGTATGTTTTGAGAAGTAATATATATTTTTGAAAAGTGAAGAATAAAAGTAGGAAAAGAAGAAAGAATTGCAGTTTCATGAGTATGCTTTGAGAAGTAATATATATTTTTGAAAAGTGAAGAATAAAGTAAGAAAAGAAGAAAGAATTTCAGTTTCATGAGTATGCTTTGAGAAGTAATATATATTTTTGAAAAGTGAAGAATAAAGTAAGAAAAGAAGAAAGAATTTCAGTTTCATGAGTATGCTTTGAGAAGTAATAAGTATTTGTCAAAGTGAAGAAGTAAAGTAAGAAAAGAAGAAAGAATTTCAGTTTCATGAGTATGCTTTGAGAAGTAATATATATTTTTGAAAAGTGAAGAATAAAAGTAGGAAAAGAAGAAAGAATTTCAGTTTCATGAGTATGCTTTGAGAAGTAATAAGTATTTTTGAAAAGTGAAGAAGTAAAGTAAGAAAAGAAGAAAGAATTTCAGTTTCATGAGTATGCTTTGAGAAGTAATAAGTATTTTCGAAAAGTGAAGAAGTAAAGTAAGAATAGAAGGTAGAGTTTCAGTTTCATGAGTATGCTTTGAGAAGTAATAAGTATTTGTCAAAGTGAAGAAGTAAAGTAAGAAAAGAAGAAAGAATTTCAGTTTCATGAGTATGTTTTGAGAAGTAATATATATTTTTGAAAAGTGAAGAATAAAAGTAGGAAAAGAAGAAAGAATTGCAGTTTCATGAGTATGCTTTGAGAAGTAATATATATTTTTGAAAAGTGAAGAATAAAGTAAGAAAAGAAGAAAGAATTTCAGTTTCATGAGTATGCTTTGAGAAGTAATAAGTATTTAGAAATGTTGAAAGAGTAAAGTAAGAAAAGAAGAAAGAATTGCAGTTTCATGAGTATGCTTTGAGAAGTAATATATATTTTTGAAAAGTGAAGAATAAAGTAAGGAAAGAAGAAAGAATTTCAGTTTCATGAGTATGCTTTGAGAAGTAATAAGTATTTGTCAAAGTGAAGAAGTAAAGTAAGAAAAGATTATAGAATTTCAGTTTAAAGGAGTATGCTTTGATAAGTAATAAGTATTTTTGAAAAGTGAAGAATAAAGTAAGAAAAGAAGAAAGAATTTCAGTTTCTTGAGTATGCTTTGAGAAGTAATAAGTATTTAGAAATGTTGAAAGAGTAAAGTAAGGAAAGAAGATAGAATTTCAGTTTCATGAGTATGCTTTGAGAAGTAATAAGTATTTTTGAAAAGTGAAGAATAAAGTAAGAAAAGAAGAAAGAATTTCAGTTTCATGAGTATGCTTTGAGAAGTAATAAGTATTTTTGAAAAGTGAAGAAGTAAAGTAAGAAAAGATTATAGAATTTCAGTTTAAAGGAGTATGCTTTGATAAGTAATAAGTATTTTTGAAAAGTGAAGAATAAAGTAAGAAAAGAAGAAAGAATTTCAGTTTCATGAGTATGCTTTGAGAAGTAATAAGTATTTTTGAAAAGTGAAGAAGTAAAGTAAGAATAGAAGGTAGAGTTTCAGTTTCATGAGTATGCTTTGATAAGAAATATATATTTTTGAAAAGTGAAGAAGTAAAGTAAGAAAAGAAGAAAGAATTGCAGTTTTATGAGTATGCTTTGAGAAGTAATGAGTATTTTTGAAAAGTGGAGAAGTAAAGTAAGAAAAGAAGAAAGAATTTCAGTTTCATGAGTATGCTTTGAGAAGTAATAAGTATTTTCGAAAAGTGAAGAAGTAAAGTAAGAATAGAAGGTAGAGTTTCAGTTTCATGAGTATGCTTTGAGAAGTAATAAGTATTTGTCAAAGTGAAGAAGTAAAGTAAGAAAAGAAGAAAGAATTTCAGTTTCATGAGTATGTTTTGAGAAGTAATATATATTTTTGAAAAGTGAAGAATAAAAGTAGGAAAAGAAGAAAGAATTGCAGTTTCATGAGTATGCTTTGAGAAGTAATATATATTTTTGAAAAGTGAAGAATAAAGTAAGAAAAGAAGAAAGAATTTCAGTTTCATGAGTATGCTTTGAGAAGTAATATATATTTTTGAAAAGTGAAGAATAAAGTAAGAAAAGAAGAAAGAATTTCAGTTTCATGAGTATGCTTTGAGAAGTAATAAGTATTTTCGAAAAGTGAAGAAGTAAAGTAAGAATAGAAGGTAGAGTTTCAGTTTCATGAGTATGCTTTGAGAAGTAATAAGTATTTGTCAAAGTGAAGAAGTAAAGTAAGAAAAGAAGAAAGAATTTCAGTTTCATGAGTATGTTTTGAGAAGTAATAAGTATTTTTGAAAAGTGAAGAATAAAAGTAGGAAAAGAAGAAAGAATTGCAGTTTCATGAGTATGCTTTGAGAAGTAATATATATTTTTGAAAAGTGAAGAATAAAGTAAGAAAAGAAGAAAGAATTTCAGTTTCATGAGTATGCTTTGAGAAGTAATAAGTATTTTTGAAAAGTGAAGAAGTAAAGTAAGAAAAGAAGAAAGAATTTCAGTTTCATGAGTATGCTTTGAGAAGTAATATATATTTTTGAAAAGTGAAGAATAAAAGTAAGAAAAGAAGAAAGAATTTCAGTTTCATGAGTATGCTTTGAGAAGTAATATATATTTTTGAAAAGTGAAGAATAAAAGTAGGAAAAGAAGAAAGAATTTCAGTTTCATGAGTATGCTTTGAGAAGTAATATATATTTTTGAAAAGTGAAGAAGTAAAGTAAGAAAAGAAGAAAGAATTTCAGTTTCATGAGTATGCTTTGATAAGTAATGAATATTTTTGAAAAGTGAAGAAGTAAAGTAAGAAAAGAAGAAAGAATTTCAGTTTCATGAGTATGCTTTGAGAAGTAATATATATTTTTGAAAAGTGAAGAAGTAAAGTAAGAAAAGAAGAAAGAATTTCAGTTTCATGAGTATGCTTTGAGAAGTAATATATATTTTTGAAAAGTGAAGAATAAAGTAAGAAAAGAAGAAAGAATTTCAGTTTCATGAGTATGCTTTGAGAAGTAATAAGTATTTGTCAAAGTGAAGAAGTAAAGTAAGAAAAGAAGAAAGAATTTCAGTTTCATGAGTATGCTTTGAGAAGTAATATATATTTTTGAAAAGTGAAGAATAAAAGTAGGAAAAGAAGAAAGAATTTCAGTTTCATGAGTATGCTTTGAGAAGTAATATATATTTTTGAAAAGTGAAGAATAAAGTAAGAAAAGAAGAAAGAATTTCAGTTTTATGAGTATGTTTTGAGAAGTAATAAGTATTTTTGAAAAGTTAAGAAGTAAAGTAAGAAAAGATTATAGAATTTCAGTTTAAAGGAGTTTGCTTTGATAAGTAATAAGTATTTTTGAAAAGTGAAGAATAAAGTAAGAAAAGAAGAAAGAATTTCAGTTTCATGAGTATGCTTTGAGAAGTAATATATATTTTTGAAAAGTGAAGAATAAAAGTAGGAAAAGAAGAAAGAATTTCAGTTTCATGAGTATGCTTTGAGAAGTAATATATATTTTTGAAAAGTGAAGAATAAAAGTAGGAAAAGAAGAAAGAATTTCAGTTTCATGAGTATGCTTTGAGAAGTAATATATATTTTTGAAAAGTGAAGAATAAAGTAAGAAAAGAAGAAAGAATTTCAGTTTCATGAGTATGCTTTGAGAAGTAATAAGTATTTGTCAAAATGAAGAAGTAAAGTAAGAAAAGAAGAAAGAATTTCAGTTTCATGAGTATGCTTTGAGAAGTAATAAGTATTTTGAAAAGTTAAGAAGTAAAGTAAGAAAAGAAGAAAGAATTTCAGTTTCATGAGTATGCTTTGATAAGTAATGAATATTTTTGAAAAGTGAAGAAGTAAAGTAAGAAAAGAAGAAAGAATTTCAGTTTCATGAGTATGCTTTGAGAAGTAATAAGTATTTTTGAAAAGTGAAGAAGTAAAGTAAGAAAAGAAGAAAGAATTTCAGTTTCATGAGTATGCTTTGAGAAGTAATATATATTTTTGAAAAGTGAAGAATAAAGTAAGAAAAGAAGAAAGAATTTCAGTTTCATGAGTATGCTTTGAGAAGTAATAAGTATTTGTCAAAGTGAAGAAGTAAAGTAAGAAAAGAAGAAAGAATTTCAGTTTCATGAGTATGCTTTGAGAAGTAATATATATTTTTGAAAAGTGAAGAATAAAAGTAGGAAAAGAAGAAAGAATTTCAGTTTCATGAGTATGCTTTGAGAAGTAATATATATTTTTGAAAAGTGAAGAATAAAGTAAGAAAAGAAGAAAGAATTTCAGTTTCATGAGTATGCTTTGAGAAGTAATAAGTATTTGTCAAAATGAAGAAGTAAAGTAAGAAAAGAAGAAAGAATTTCAGTTTCATGAGTATGCTTTGAGAAGTAATAAGTATTTTTGAAAAGTGAAGAAGTAAAGTAAGAAAAGAAGAAAGAATTTCAGTTTCATGAGTATGCTTTGAGAAGTAATATATATTTTTGAAAAGTGAAGAAGTAAAGTAAGAAAAGAAGAAAGAATTTCAGTTTCATGAGTATGCTTTGAGAAGTAATAAGTATTTTTGAAAAGTGAAGAAGTAAAGTAAGAAAAGAAGAAAGAATTTCAGTTTCATGAGTATGCTTTGAGAAGTAATATATATTTTTGAAAAGTGAAGAATAAAGTAAGAAAAGAAGAAAGAATTTCAGTTTCATGAGTATGCTTTGAGAAGTAATAAGTATTTTGAAAAGTTAAGAAGTAAAGTAAGAAAAGAAGAAAGAATTTCAGTTTCATGAGTATGCTTTGATAAGTAATGAATATTTTTGAAAAGTGAAGAATAAAAGTAGGAAAAGAAGAAAGAATTTCAGTTTCATGAGTATGCTTTGAGAAGTAATATATATTTTTGAAAAGTGAAGAATAAAGTAAGAAAAGAAGAAAGAATTTCAGTTTCATGAGTATGCTTTGAGAAGTAATAAGTATTTGTCAAAGTGAAGAAGTAAAGTAAGAAAAGAAGAAAGAATTTCAGTTTCATGAGTATGCTTTGAGAAGTAATAAGTATTTTGAAAAGTGAAGAAGTAAAGTAAGAAAAGAAGAAAGAATTTCAGTTTCATGAGTATGTTTTGAGAAGTAATAAGTATTTTTGAAAAGTGAAGAAGTAAAGTAAGAAAAGAAGAAAGAATTTCAGTTTCATGAGTATGCTTTGATAAGTAATATATATTTTTGAAAAGTGAAGAAGTAAAGTAAGAAAAGAAGAAAGAATTTCAGTTTCATGAGTATGCTTTGAGAAGTAATATATATTTTTGAAAAGTGAAGAATAAAAGTAAGAAAAGAAGAAAGAATTTCAGTTTCATGAGTATGCTTTGAGAAGTAATATATATTTTTGAAAAGTGAAGAATAAAAGTAGGAAAAGAAGAAAGAATTTCAGTTTCATGAGTATGCTTTGATAAGTAATATATATTTTTGAAAAGTGAAGAAGTAAAGTAAGAAAAGAAGAAAGAATTTCAGTTTCATGAGTATGCTTTGAGAAGTAATAAGTATTTAGAAATGTTGAAAGAGTAAAGTAAGGAAAGAAGATAGAATTTCAGTTTCATGAGTATGCTTTGAGAAGTAATAAGTATTTTTGAAAAGTGAAGAATAAAGTAAGAAAAGAAGAAAGAATTTCAGTTTCATGAGTATGCTTTGAGAAGTAATAAGTATTTTTGAAAAGTGAAGAAGTAAAGTAAGAATAGAAGGTAGAGTTTCAGTTTCATGAGTATGCTTTGATAAGAAATATATATTTTTGAAAAGTGAAGAATAAAGTAAGAAAAGAAGAAAGAATTTCAGTTTCATGAGTATGTTTTGAGAAGTAATATATATTTTTGAAAAGTGAAGAATAAAGTAAGAAAAGAAGAAAGAATTTCAGTTTCATGAGTATGCTTTGAGAAGTAATAAGTATTTTTGAAAAGTGAAGAATAAAGTAAGAAAAGAAGAAAGAA
Organism: Loxodes magnus; assembly: GCA_946699065.1. NCBI lineage: Eukaryota > Ciliophora > Karyorelictea > Loxodida > Loxodidae > Loxodes > Loxodes magnus. Next base: position 37,872 of record CAMPDV010000564.1, on the reverse strand, counting down.
TTTCAGTTTCATGAGTATGCTTTGAGAAGTAATAAGTATTTTTGAAAAGTGAAGAAGTAAAGTAAGAAAAGATTATAGAATTTCAGTTTAAAGGAGTATGCTTTGATAAGTAATAAGTATTTTTGAAAAGTGAAGAATAAAGTAAGAAAAGAAGAAAGAATTTCAGTTTCATGAGTATGCTTTGAGAAGTAATAAGTATTTTTGAAAAGTGAAGAAGTAAAGTAAGAATAGAAGGTAGAGTTTCAGTTTCATGAGTATGCTTTGATAAGAAATATATATTTTTGAAAAGTGAAGAAGTAAAGTAAGAAAAGAAGAAAGAATTTCAGTTTCATGAGTATGCTTTGAGAAGTAATGAGTATTTTTGAAAAGTGGAGAAGTAAAGTAAGAAAAGAAGAAAGAATTTCAGTTTCATGAGTATGCTTTGAGAAGTAATAAGTATTTTCGAAAAGTGAAGAAGTAAAGTAAGAATAGAAGGTAGAGTTTCAGTTTCATGAGTATGCTTTGAGAAGTAATAAGTATTTGTCAAAGTGAAGAAGTAAAGTAAGAAAAGAAGAAAGAATTTCAGTTTCATGAGTATGTTTTGAGAAGTAATATATATTTTTGAAAAGTGAAGAATAAAAGTAGGAAAAGAAGAAAGAATTGCAGTTTCATGAGTATGCTTTGAGAAGTAATATATATTTTTGAAAAGTGAAGAATAAAGTAAGAAAAGAAGAAAGAATTTCAGTTTCATGAGTATGCTTTGAGAAGTAATATATATTTTTGAAAAGTGAAGAATAAAGTAAGAAAAGAAGAAAGAATTTCAGTTTCATGAGTATGCTTTGAGAAGTAATAAGTATTTTCGAAAAGTGAAGAAGTAAAGTAAGAATAGAAGGTAGAGTTTCAGTTTCATGAGTATGCTTTGAGAAGTAATAAGTATTTGTCAAAGTGAAGAAGTAAAGTAAGAAAAGAAGAAAGAATTTCAGTTTCATGAGTATGTTTTGAGAAGTAATAAGTATTTTTGAAAAGTGAAGAATAAAAGTAGGAAAAGAAGAAAGAATTGCAGTTTCATGAGTATGCTTTGAGAAGTAATATATATTTTTGAAAAGTGAAGAATAAAGTAAGAAAAGAAGAAAGAATTTCAGTTTCATGAGTATGCTTTGAGAAGTAATAAGTATTTGTCAAAGTGAAGAAGTAAAGTAAGAAAAGAAGAAAGAATTTCAGTTTCATGAGTATGCTTTGAGAAGTAATATATATTTTTGAAAAGTGAAGAATAAAAGTAAGAAAAGAAGAAAGAATTTCAGTTTCATGAGTATGCTTTGAGAAGTAATATATATTTTTGAAAAGTGAAGAAGTAAAGTAAGAAAAGAAGAAAGAATTGCAGTTTCATGAGTATGCTTTGAGAAGTAATAAGTATTTTTGAAAAGTGAAGAAGTAAAGTAAGAAAAGAAGATTGAATTTCAGTTTCATGAGTATGCTTTGAGAAGTAATAAGTATTTAGAAAAGTGAAGAAGTAAAGTAAGAAAAGAAGAAAGAATTTCAGTTTCATGAGTATGTTTTGAGAAGTAATATATATTTTTGAAAAGTGAAGAATAAAAGTAGGAAAAGAAGAAAGAATTGCAGTTTCATGAGTATGCTTTGAGAAGTAATATATATTTTTGAAAAGTGAAGAATAAAGTAAGAAAAGAAGAAAGAATTTCAGTTTCATGAGTATGCTTTGAGAAGTAATATATATTTTTGAAAAGTGAAGAATAAAGTAAGAAAAGAAGAAAGAATTTCAGTTTCATGAGTATGCTTTGAGAAGTAATAAGTATTTTCGAAAAGTGAAGAAGTAAAGTAAGAATAGAAGGTAGAGTTTCAGTTTCATGAGTATGCTTTGAGAAGTAATAAGTATTTGTCAAAGTGAAGAAGTAAAGTAAGAAAAGAAGAAAGAATTTCAGTTTCATGAGTATGTTTTGAGAAGTAATAAGTATTTTTGAAAAGTGAAGAATAAAAGTAGGAAAAGAAGAAAGAATTGCAGTTTCATGAGTATGCTTTGAGAAGTAATATATATTTTTGAAAAGTGAAGAATAAAGTAAGAAAAGAAGAAAGAATTTCAGTTTCATGAGTATGCTTTGAGAAGTAATAAGTATTTGTCAAAGTGAAGAAGTAAAGTAAGAAAAGAAGAAAGAATTTCAGTTTCATGAGTATGCTTTGAGAAGTAATATATATTTTTGAAAAGTGAAGAATAAAAGTAAGAAAAGAAGAAAGAATTTCAGTTTCATGAGTATGCTTTGAGAAGTAATATATATTTTTGAAAAGTGAAGAAGTAAAGTAAGAAAAGAAGAAAGAATTGCAGTTTCATGAGTATGCTTTGAGAAGTAATAAGTATTTTTGAAAAGTGAAGAAGTAAAGTAAGAAAAGAAGATTGAATTTCAGTTTCATGAGTATGCTTTGAGAAGTAATAAGTATTTAGAAAAGTGAAGAAGTAAAGTAAGAAAAGAAGAAAGAATTTCAGTTTCATGAGTATGCTTTGAGAAGTAATATATATTTTTGAAAAGTGAAGAAGTAAAGTAAGAAAAGAAGAAAGAATTTCAGTTTCATGAGTATGCTTTGATAAGTAATGAATATTTTTGAAAAGTGAAGAAGTAAAGTAAGAAAAGAAGAAAGAATTTCAGTTTCATGAGTATGCTTTGAGAAGTAATAAGTATTTTTGAAAAGTGAAGAAGTAAAGTAAGAAAAGAAGAAAGAATTTCAGTTTCATGAGTATGCTTTGAGAAGTAATAAGTATTTGTCAAAGTGAAGAAGTAAAGTAGGAAAAGAAGAAAGAATTGCAGTTTCATGAGAATGCTTTGATAAGTAATGAATATTTTTGAAAAGTGAAGAAGTAAAGTAAGAAAAGAAGAAAGAATTTCAGTTTCATGAGTATGCTTTGAGAAGTAATAAGTATTTTTGAAAAGTGAAGAAGTAAAGTAAGAAAAGAAGAAAGAATTTCAGTTTCATGAGTATGCTTTGAGAAGTAATATATATTTTTGAAAAGTGAAGAATAAAGTAAGAAAAGAAGAAAGAATTTCAGTTTCATGAGTATGCTTTGAGAAGTAATAAGTATTTGTCAAAGTGAAGAAGTAAAGTAAGAAAAGAAGAAAGAATTTCAGTTTCATGAGTATGCTTTGAGAAGTAATATATATTTTTGAAAAGTGAAGAATAAAAGTAAGAAAAGAAGAAAGAATTTCAGTTTCATGAGTATGCTTTGAGAAGTAATATATATTTTTGAAAAGTGAAGAATAAAAGTAGGAAAAGAAGAAAGAATTTCAGTTTCATGAGTATGCTTTGATAAGTAATATATATTTTTGAAAAGTGAAGAAGTAAAGTAAGAAAAGAAGAAAGAATTTCAGTTTCATGAGTATGCTTTGAGAAGTAATAAGTATTTTGAAAAGTTAAGAAGTAAAGTAAGAAAAGAAGAAAGAATTTCAGTTTCATGAGTATGCTTTGATAAGTAATGAATATTTTTGAAAAGTGAAGAAGTAAAGTAAGAAAAGAAGAAAGAATTTCAGTTTCATGAGTATGCTTTGAGAAGTAATAAGTATTTTTGAAAAGTGAAGAAGTAAAGTAAGAAAAGAAGAAAGAATTTCAGTTTCATGAGTATGCTTTGAGAAGTAATATATATTTTTGAAAAGTGAAGAATAAAGTAAGAAAAGAAGAAAGAATTTCAGTTTCATGAGTCTGCTTTGAGAAGTAATATATATTTTTGAAAAGTGAAGAATAAAGTAAGAAAAGAAGAAAGAATTTCAGTTTCATGAGTATGCTTTGAGAAGTAATAAGTATTTGTCAAAATGAAGAAGTAAAGTAAGAAAAGAAGAAAGAATTTCAGTTTCATGAGTATGCTTTGAGAAGTAATATATATTTTTGAAAAGTGAAGAAGTAAAGTAAGAAAAGAAGAAAGAATTTCAGTTTCATGAGTATGCTTTGATAAGTAATGAATATTTTTGAAAAGTGAAGAAGTAAAGTAAGAAAAGAAGAAAGAATTTCAGTTTCATGAGTATGCTTTGAGAAGTAATAAGTATTTTTGAAAAGTGAAGAAGTAAAGTAAGAAAAGAAGAAAGAATTTCAGTTTCATGAGTATGCTTTGAGAAGTAATATATATTTTTGAAAAGTGAAGAATAAAGTAAGAAAAGAAGAAAGAATTTCAGTTTCATGAGTATGCTTTGAGAAGTAATAAGTATTTGTCAAAGTGAAGAAGTAAAGTAAGAAAAGAAGAAAGAATTTCAGTTTCATGAGTATGCTTTGAGAAGTAATATATATTTTTGAAAAGTGAAGAATAAAAGTAGGAAAAGAAGAAAGAATTTCAGTTTCATGAGTATGCTTTGAGAAGTAATATATATTTTTGAAAAGTGAAGAATAAAGTAAGAAAAGAAGAAAGAATTTCAGTTTCATGAGTATGCTTTGAGAAGTAATATATATTTTTGAAAAGTGAAGAATAAAGTAAGAAAAGAAGAAAGAATTTCAGTTTCATGAGTATGCTTTGAGAAGTAATAAGTATTTGTCAAAGTGAAGAAGTAAAGTAAGAAAAGAAGAAAGAATTTCAGTTTCATGAGTATGTTTTGAGAAGTAATAAGTATTTTTGAAAAGTGAAGAAGTAAAGTAAGAAAAGAAGAAAGAATTTCAGTTTCATGAGTATGCTTTGATAAGTAATATATATTTTTGAAAAGTGAAGAAGTAAAGTAAGAAAAGAAGAAAGAATTTCAGTTTCATGAGTATGCTTTGAGAAGTAATAAGTATTTAGAAATGTTGAAAGAGTAAAGTAAGGAAAGAAGATAGAATTTCAGTTTCATGAGTATGCTTTGAGAAGTAATAAGTATTTGTCAAAGTGAAGAAGTAAAGTAAGAAAAGAAGAAAGAATTTCAGTTTCATGAGTATGCTTTGAGAAGTAATAAGTATTTAGAAATGTTGAAAGAGTAAAGTAAGGAAAGAAGAAAGAATTTCAGTTTCATGAGTATGCTTTGAGAAGTAATAAGTATTTGTCAAAGTGAAGAAGTAAAGTAAGAAAAGAAGAAAGAATTTCAGTTTCATGAGTATGCTTTGATAAGTAATATATATTTTTGAAAAGTGAAGAAGTAAAGTAAGAAAAGAAGAAAGAATTTCAGTTTCATGAGTATGCTTTGAGAAGTAATAAGTATTTAGAAATGTTGAAAGAGTAAAGTAAGGAAAGAAGATAGAATTTCAGTTTCATGAGTATGCTTTGAGAAGTAATAAGTATTTAGAAATGTTGAAAGAGTAAAGTAAGGAAAGAAGAAAGAATTTCAGTTTCATGAGTATGCTTTGAGAAGTAATAAGTATTTTCGAAAAGTGAAGAAGTAAAGTAAGAATAGAAGGTAGAGTTTCAGTTTCATGAGTATGCTTTGAGAAGTAATAAGTATTTGTCAAAGTGAAGAATAAAGTAAGAAAAGAAGAAAGAATTTCAGTTTCATGAGTATGCTTTGAGAAGTAATAAGTATTTTTGAAAAGTGAAGAAGTAAAGTAAGAATAGAAGGTAGAGTTTCAGTTTCATGAGTATGCTTTGATAAGAAATATATATTTTTGAAAAGTGAAGAAGTAAAGTAAGAAAAGAAGAAAGAATTGCAGTTTTATGAGTATGCTTTGAGAAGTAATGAGTATTTTTGAAAAGTGGAGAAGTAAAGTAAGAAAAGAAGAAAGAATTTCAGTTTCATGAGTATGCTTTGAGAAGTAATAAGTATTTTCGAAAAGTGAAGAAGTAAAGTAAGAAAAGAAGAAAGAATTTCAGTTTCATGAGTATGCTTTGAGAAGTAATAAGTATTTTTGAAAAGTGAAGAAGTAAAGTAAGAAAAGAAGAAAGAATTTCAGTTTCATGAGTATGCTTTGAGAAGTAATAAGTATTTTGAAAAGTGAAGAAGTAAAGTAAGAAAAGAAGATTGAGTTTCAGTTTCATGAGTATGCTTTGAGAAGTAATAAGTATTTTTGAAAAGTGAAGAAGTAAAGTAAGAAAAGAAGAAAGAATTTCAGTTTCATGAGTATGCTTTGAGAAGTAATAAGTATTTTTGAAAAGTGAAGAAGTATAGTAAGAAAAGAAGGTAGAGTTTCAGTTTTAGGGAGTATGCTTTGAGAAGTAATATGAATTTTTGAAAAGTGAAGAAGTAAAGTAAGAAAAGAAGAAAGAATTTCAGTTTCATGAGTATGCTTTGAGAAGTAATAAGTATTTTTGAAAAGTGAAGAATAAAGTAAGAAAAGAAGAAAGAATTTCAGTTTCATGAGTATGTTTTGAGAAGTAATAAGTATTTTTGAAAAGTGAAGAATAAAAGTAGGAAAAGAAGAAAGAATTGCAGTTTCATGAGTATGTTAAGAGAAGTAATATATATTTTTGAAAAGTGAAGAATAAAGTAAGAAAAGAAGAAAGAATTTCAGTTTCATGAGTATGCTTTGAGAAGTAATAAGTATTTTTGAAAAGTGAAGAAGTAAAGTAAGAAAAGAAGAAAGAATTTCAGTTTCATGAGTATGCTTTGAGAAGTAATATATATTTTTGAAAAGTGAAGAATAAAAGTAAGAAAAGAAGAAAGAATTTCAGTTTCATGAGTATGCTTTGAGAAGTAATATATATTTTTGAAAAGTGAAGAATAAAAGTAGGAAAAGAAGAAAGAATTTCAGTTTCATGAGTATGCTTTGAGAAGTAATATATATTTTTGAAAAGTGAAGAAGTAAAGTAGGAAAAGAAGAAAGAATTGCAGTTTCATGAGTATGCTTTGATAAGTAATGAATATTTTTGAAAAGTGAAGAAGTAAAGTAAGAAAAGAAGAAAGAATTTCAGTTTCATGAGTATGCTTTGAGAAGTAATAAGTATTTAGAAAAGTGAAGAAGTAAAGTAAGAAAAGAAGAAAGAATTTCAGTTTCATGAGTATGCTTTGAGAAGTAATAAGTATTTGTCAAAGTGAAGAAGTAAAGTAGGAAAAGAAGAAAGAATTGCAGTTTCATGAGTATGCTTTGAGAAGTAATATATATTTTTGAAAAGTGAAGAATAAAGTAAGAAAAGAAGAAAGAATTTCAGTTTCATGAGTATGCTTTGAGAAGTAATAAGTATTTGTCAAAGTGAAGAAGTAAAGTAAGAAAAGAAGAAAGAATTTCAGTTTCATGAGTATGCTTTGATAAGTAATATATATTTTTGAAAAGTGAAGAATAAAAGTAGGAAAAGAAGAAAGAATTTCAGTTTCATGAGTATGCTTTGAGAAGTAATATATATTTTTGAAAAGTGAAGAAGTAAAGTAAGAAAAGAAGAAAGAATTTCAGTTTCATGAGTATGCTTTGAGAAGTAATAAGTATTTTTGAAAAGTGAAGAAGTAAAGTAAGAAAAGAAGAAAGAATTTCAGTTTCATGAGTATGCTTTGAGAAGTAATAAGTATTTAGAAAAGTGAAGAAGTAAAGTAAGAAAAGAAGAAAGAATTTCAGTTTCATGAGTATGCTTTGAGAAGTAATATATATTTTTGAAAAGTGAAGAATAAAAGTAGGAAAAGAAGAAAGAATTTCAGTTTCATGAGTATGTTTTGAGAAGTAATATATATTTTTGAAAAGTGAAGAAGTAAAGTAAGAAAAGAAGAAAGAATTTCAGTTTCATGAGTATGCTTTGAGAAGTAATAAGTATTTTTGAAAAGTGAAGAAGTAAAGTAAGAAAAGAAGGTAGAGTTTCAGTTTCATGAGTATGTTTTGAGAAGTAATAAGTATTTTGAAAAGTGAAGAAGTAAAGTAAGAAAAGAAGAAAGAATTTCAGTTTCATGAGTATGCTTTGATAAGTAATATATATTTTTGAAAAGTGAAGAAGTAAAGTAAGAAAAGAAGAAAGAATTTCAGTTTCATGAGTATGCTTTGAGAAGTAATATATATTTTTGAAAAGTGAAGAATAAAAGTAGGAAAAGAAGAAAGAATTTCAGTTTCATGAGTATGCTTTGAGAAGTAATAAGTATTTTTGAAAAGTGAAGAAGTAAAGTAAGAAAAGAAGAAAGAATTGCAGTTTCATGAGTATGCTTTGAGAAGTAATAAGTATTTTTGAAAAGTGAAGAAGTAAAGTAAGAAAAGAAGAAAGAATTTCAGTTTCATGAGTATGCTTTGAGAAGTAATAAGTATTTAGAAAAGTGAAGAAGTAAAGTAAGAAAAGAAGAAAGAATTTCAGTTTCATGAGTATGCTTTGAGAAGTAATATATATTTTTGAAAAGTGAAGAATAAAAGTAAGAAAAGAAGAAAGAATTTCAGTTTCATGAGTATGCTTTGATAAGTAATAAGTATTTTGAAAAGTGAAGAAGTAAAGTAAGAAAAGAAGGTAGAGTTTCAGTTTCATGAGTATGCTTTGAGAAGTAATAAGTATTTTTGAAAAGTGAAGAAGTAAAGTAAGAAAAGAAGAAAGAATTTCAGTTTCATGAGTATGCTTTGAGAAGTAATAAGTATTTAGAAAAGTGAAGAAGTAAAGTAAGAAAAGAAGAAAGAATTTCAGTTTCATGAGTATGCTTTGATAAGTAATAAGTATTTTTGAAAAGTGAAGAATAAAAGTAAGAAAAGAAGAAAGAATTTCAGTTTCATGAGTATGCTTTGATAAGTAATAAGTATTTTGAAAAGTGAAGAAGTAAAGTAAGAAAAGAAGAAAGAATTTCAGTTTCATGAGTATGCTTTGAGAAGTAATATATATTTTTGAAAAGTGAAGAATAAAAGTAGGAAAAGAAGAAAGAATTTCAGTTTCATGAGTATGCTTTGAGAAGTAATAAGTATTTAGAAAAGTGAAGAAGTAAAGTAAGAAAAGAAGAAAGAATTTCAGTTTCATGAGTATGCTTTGATAAGTAATAAGTATTTTTGAAAAGTGAAGAATAAAAGTAAGAAAAGAAGAAAGAATTTCAGTTTCATGAGTATGCTTTGATAAGTAATAAGTATTTTGAAAAGTGAAGAAGTAAAGTAAGAAAAGAAGAAAGAATTTCAGTTTTATGAGTATGTTTTGAGAAGTAATAAGTATTTTGAAAAGTTAAGAAGTAAAGTAAGAAAAGATTATAGAATTTCAGTTTAAAGGAGTATGCTTTGATAAGTAATAAGTATTTTTGAAAAGTGAAGAATAAAGTAAGAAAAGAAGAAAGAATTTCAGTTTCATGAGTATGCTTTGAGAAGTAATAAGTATTTAGAAATGTTGAAAGAGTAAAGTAAGGAAAGAAGATAGAATTTCAGTTTCATGAGTATGCTTTGAGAAGTAATAAGTATTTAGAAATGTTGAAAGAGTAAAGTAAGGAAAGAAGAAAGAATTTCAGTTTCATGAGTATGCTTTGAGAAGTAATAAGTATTTGTCAAAGTGAAGAAGTAAAGTAAGAAAAGAAGAAAGAATTTCAGTTTCATGAGTATGCTTTGATAAGTAATATATATTTTTGAAAAGTGAAGAAGTAAAGTAAGAAAAGAAGAAAGAATTTCAGTTTCATGAGTATGCTTTGAGAAGTAATAAGTATTTAGAAATGTTGAAAGAGTAAAGTAAGGAAAGAAGAAAGAATTTCAGTTTCATGAGTATGCTTTGAGAAGTAATAAGTATTTAGAAATGTTGAAAGAGTAAAGTAAGGAAAGAAGAAAGAATTTCAGTTTCATGAGTATGCTTTGAGAAGTAATAAGTATTTTCGAAAAGTGAAGAAGTAAAGTAAGAATAGAAGGTAGAGTTTCAGTTTCATGAGTATGCTTTGAGAAGTAATAAGTATTTGTCAAAGTGAAGAATAAAGTAAGAAAAGAAGAAAGAATTTCAGTTTCATGAGTATGCTTTGAGAAGTAATAAGTATTTTTGAAAAGTGAAGAAGTAAAGTAAGAATAGAAGGTAGAGTTTCAGTTTCATGAGTATGCTTTGATAAGAAATATATATTTTTGAAAAGTGAAGAAGTAAAGTAAGAAAAGAAGAAAGAATTGCAGTTTTATGAGTATGCTTTGAGAAGTAATGAGTATTTTTGAAAAGTGGAGAAGTAAAGTAAGAAAAGAAGAAAGAATTTCAGTTTCATGAGTATGCTTTGAGAAGTAATAAGTATTTTCGAAAAGTGAAGAAGTAAAGTAAGAAAAGAAGAAAGAATTTCAGTTTCATGAGTATGCTTTGAGAAGTAATAAGTATTTTTGAAAAGTGAAGAAGTAAAGTAAGAAAAGAAGAAAGAATTTCAGTTTCATGAGTATGCTTTGAGAAGTAATAAGTATTTTTGAAAAGTGAAGAAGTAAAGTAAGAAAAGAAGATTGAGTTTCAGTTTCATGAGTATGCTTTGAGAAGTAATAAGTATTTTTGAAAAGTGAAGAAGTAAAGTAAGAAAAGAAGAAAGAATTTCAGTTTCATGAGTATGCTTTGAGAAGTAATAAGTATTTTTGAAAAGTGAAGAAGTATAGTAAGAAAAGAAGGTAGAGTTTCAGTTTTAGGGAGTATGCTTTGAGAAGTAATATGAATTTTTGAAAAGTGAAGAAGTAAAGTAAGAAAAGAAGAAAGAATTTCAGTTTCATGAGTATGCTTTGAGAAGTAATAAGTATTTTTGAAAAGTGAAGAATAAAGTAAGAAAAGAAGAAAGAATTTCAGTTTCATGAGTATGTTTTGAGAAGTAATATATATTTTTGAAAAGTGAAGAAGTAAAGTAAGAAAAGAAGAAAGAATTTCAGTTTCATGAGTATGCTTTGAGAAGTAATAAGTATTTTTGAAAAGTGAAGAAGTAAAGTAAGAAAAGAAGGTAGAGTTTCAGTTTCATGAGTATGTTTTGAGAAGTAATAAGTATTTTGAAAAGTGAAGAAGTAAAGTAAGAAAAGAAGAAAGAATTTCAGTTTCATGAGTATGCTTTGAGAAGTAATATATATTTTTGAAAAGTGAAGAATAAAAGTAGGAAAAGAAGAAAGAATTTCAGTTTCATGAGTATGCTTTGAGAAGTAATATATATTTTTGAAAAGTGAAGAAGTAAAGTAGGAAAAGAAGAAAGAATTGCAGTTTCATGAGTATGCTTTGATAAGTAATGAATATTTTTGAAAAGTGAAGAAGTAAAGTAAGAAAAGAAGAAAGAATTTCAGTTTCATGAGTATGCTTTGAGAAGTAATAAGTATTTAGAAAAGTGAAGAAGTAAAGTAAGAAAAGAAGAAAGAATTTCAGTTTCATGAGTATGCTTTGAGAAGTAATAAGTATTTGTCAAAGTGAAGAAGTAAAGTAGGAAAAGAAGAAAGAATTGCAGTTTCATGAGTATGCTTTGAGAAGTAATATATATTTTTGAAAAGTGAAGAATAAAGTAAGAAAAGAAGAAAGAATTTCAGTTTCATGAGTATGCTTTGAGAAGTAATAAGTATTTGTCAAAGTGAAGAAGTAAAGTAAGAAAAGAAGAAAGAATTTCAGTTTCATGAGTATGCTTTGATAAGTAATATATATTTTTGAAAAGTGAAGAATAAAAGTAGGAAAAGAAGAAAGAATTTCAGTTTCATGAGTATGCTTTGAGAAGTAATATATATTTTTGAAAAGTGAAGAAGTAAAGTAAGAAAAGAAGAAAGAATTTCAGTTTCATGAGTATGCTTTGAGAAGTAATAAGTATTTTTGAAAAGTGAAGAAGTAAAGTAAGAAAAGAAGAAAGAATTTCAGTTTCATGAGTATGCTTTGAGAAGTAATAAGTATTTAGAAAAGTGAAGAAGTAAAGTAAGAAAAGAAGAAAGAATTTCAGTTTCATGAGTATGCTTTGAGAAGTAATATATATTTTTGAAAAGTGAAGAATAAAAGTAGGAAAAGAAGAAAGAATTTCAGTTTCATGAGTATGTTTTGAGAAGTAATATATATTTTTGAAAAGTGAAGAAGTAAAGTAAGAAAAGAAGAAAGAATTTCAGTTTCATGAGTATGCTTTGAGAAGTAATAAGTATTTTTGAAAAGTGAAGAAGTAAAGTAAGAATAGAAGGTAGAGTTTCAGTTTCATGAGTATGCTTTGAGAAGTAATAAGTATTTTCGAAAAGTGAAGAAGTAAAGTAAGAAAAGAAGAAAGAATTGCAGTTTTATGAGTATGCTTTGAGAAGTAATGAGTATTTTTGAAAAGTGGAGAAGTAAAGTAAGAAAAGAAGAAAGAATTTCAGTTTCATGAGTATGCTTTGAGAAGTAATAAGTATTTTCGAAAAGTGAAGAAGTAAAGTAAGAAAAGAAGAAAGAATTTCAGTTTCATGAGTATGCTTTGAGAAGTAATAAGTATTTTTGAAAAGTGAAGAAGTAAAGTAAGAAAAGAAGAAAGAATTTCAGTTTCATGAGTATGCTTTGAGAAGTAATAAGTATTTTTGAAAAGTGAAGAAGTAAAGTAAGAAAAGAAGATTGAGTTTCAGTTTCATGAGTATGCTTTGAGAAGTAATAAGTATTTTTGAAAAGTGAAGAAGTAAAGTAAGAAAAGAAGAAAGAATTTCAGTTTCATGAGTATGCTTTGAGAAGTAATAAGTATTTTTGAAAAGTGAAGAAGTATAGTAAGAAAAGAAGGTAGAGTTTCAGTTTTAGGGAGTATGCTTTGAGAAGTAATATGAATTTTTGAAAAGTGAAGAAGTAAAGTAAGAAAAGAAGAAAGAATTTCAGTTTCATGAGTATGCTTTGAGAAGTAATAAGTATTTTTGAAAAGTGAAGAATAAAGTAAGAAAAGAAGAAAGAATTTCAGTTTCATGAGTATGTTTTGAGAAGTAATATATATTTTTGAAAAGTGAAGAAGTAAAGTAAGAAAAGAAGAAAGAATTTCAGTTTCATGAGTATGCTTTGAGAAGTAATAAGTATTTTTGAAAAGTGAAGAAGTAAAGTAAGAAAAGAAGGTAGAGTTTCAGTTTCATGAGTATGTTTTGAGAAGTAATAAGTATTTTGAAAAGTGAAGAAGTAAAGTAAGAAAAGAAGAAAGAATTTCAGTTTCATGAGTATGCTTTGAGAAGTAATATATATTTTTGAAAAGTGAAGAATAAAAGTAGGAAAAGAAGAAAGAATTTCAGTTTCATGAGTATGCTTTGAGAAGTAATATATATTTTTGAAAAGTGAAGAAGTAAAGTAGGAAAAGAAGAAAGAATTGCAGTTTCATGAGTATGCTTTGATAAGTAATGAATATTTTTGAAAAGTGAAGAAGTAAAGTAAGAAAAGAAGAAAGAATTTCAGTTTCATGAGTATGCTTTGAGAAGTAATAAGTATTTAGAAAAGTGAAGAAGTAAAGTAAGAAAAGAAGAAAGAATTTCAGTTTCATGAGTATGCTTTGAGAAGTAATAAGTATTTGTCAAAGTGAAGAAGTAAAGTAGGAAAAGAAGAAAGAATTGCAGTTTCATGAGTATGCTTTGAGAAGTAATATATATTTTTGAAAAGTGAAGAATAAAGTAAGAAAAGAAGAAAGAATTTCAGTTTCATGAGTATGCTTTGAGAAGTAATAAGTATTTGTCAAAGTGAAGAAGTAAAGTAAGAAAAGAAGAAAGAATTTCAGTTTCATGAGTATGCTTTGATAAGTAATATATATTTTTGAAAAGTGAAGAATAAAAGTAGGAAAAGAAGAAAGAATTTCAGTTTCATGAGTATGCTTTGAGAAGTAATATATATTTTTGAAAAGTGAAGAAGTAAAGTAAGAAAAGAAGAAAGAATTTCAGTTTCATGAGTATGCTTTGAGAAGTAATAAGTATTTTTGAAAAGTGAAGAAGTAAAGTAAGAAAAGAAGAAAGAATTTCAGTTTCATGAGTATGCTTTGAGAAGTAATAAGTATTTAGAAAAGTGAAGAAGTAAAGTAAGAAAAGAAGAAAGAATTTCAGTTTCATGAGTATGCTTTGAGAAGTAATATATATTTTTGAAAAGTGAAGAATAAAAGTAGGAAAAGAAGAAAGAATTTCAGTTTCATGAGTATGTTTTGAGAAGTAATATATATTTTTGAAAAGTGAAGAAGTAAAGTAAGAAAAGAAGAAAGAATTTCAGTTTCATGAGTATGCTTTGAGAAGTAATAAGTATTTTTGAAAAGTGAAGAAGTAAAGTAAGAAAAGAAGGTAGAGTTTCAGTTTCATGAGTATGTTTTGAGAAGTAATAAGTATTTTGAAAAGTGAAGAAGTAAAGTAAGAAAAGAAGAAAGAATTTCAGTTTCATGAGTATGCTTTGATAAGTAATATATATTTTTGAAAAGTGAAGAAGTAAAGTAAGAAAAGAAGAAAGAATTTCAGTTTCATGAGTATGCTTTGAGAAGTAATATATATTTTTGAAAAGTGAAGAATAAAAGTAGGAAAAGAAGAAAGAATTTCAGTTTCATGAGTATGCTTTGAGAAGTAATAAGTATTTTTGAAAAGTGAAGAAGTAAAGTAAGAAAAGAAGAAAGAATTGCAGTTTCATGAGTATGCTTTGAGAAGTAATAAGTATTTTTGAAAAGTGAAGAAGTAAAGTAAGAAAAGAAGAAAGAATTTCAGTTTCATGAGTATGCTTTGAGAAGTAATAAGTATTTAGAAAAGTGAAGAAGTAAAGTAAGAAAAGAAGAAAGAATTTCAGTTTCATGAGTATGCTTTGAGAAGTAATATATATTTTTGAAAAGTGAAGAATAAAAGTAAGAAAAGAAGAAAGAATTTCAGTTTCATGAGTATGCTTTGATAAGTAATAAGTATTTTGAAAAGTGAAGAAGTAAAGTAAGAAAAGAAGAAAGAATTTCAGTTTCATGAGTATGCTTTGAGAAGTAATAAGTATTTTTGAAAAGTGAAGAAGTAAAGTAAGAAAAGAAGAAAGAATTTCAGTTTCATGAGTATGCTTTGAGAAGTAATAAGTATTTAGAAAAGTGAAGAAGTAAAGTAAGAAAAGAAGAAAGAATTTCAGTTTCATGAGTATGCTTTGATAAGTAATAAGTATTTTTGAAAAGTGAAGAATAAAAGTAAGAAAAGAAGAAAGAATTTCAGTTTCATGAGTATGCTTTGATAAGTAATAAGTATTTTGAAAAGTGAAGAAGTAAAGTAAGAAAAGAAGAAAGAATTTCAGTTTCATGAGTATGCTTTGAGAAGTAATATATATTTTTGAAAAGTGAAGAATAAAAGTAGGAAAAGAAGAAAGAATTTCAGTTTCATGAGTATGCTTTGAGAAGTAATATATATTTTTGAAAAGTGAAGAATAAAGTAAGAAAAGAAGAAAGAATTTCAGTTTCATGAGTATGCTTTGAGAAGTAATAAGTATTTTTGAAAAGTGAAGAAGTAAAGTAAGAAAAGAAGAAAGAATTTCAGTTTCATGAGTATGCTTTGAGAAGTAATATATATTTTTGAAAAGTGAAGAAGTAAAGTAAGAAAAGAAGAAAGAATTGCAGTTTTATGAGTATGCTTTGAGAAGTAATGAGTATTTTTGAAAAGTGGAGAAGTAAAGTAAGAAAAGAAGAAAGAATTTCAGTTTCATGAGTATGCTTTGAGAAGTAATAAGTATTTTCGAAAAGTGAAGAAGTAAAGTAAGAATAGAAGGTAGAGTTTCAGTTTCATGAGTATGCTTTGAGAAGTAATAAGTATTTGTCAAAGTGAAGAAGTAAAGTAAGAAAAGAAGAAAGAATTTCAGTTTCATGAGTATGTTTTGAGAAGTAATATATATTTTTGAAAAGTGAAGAATAAAAGTAGGAAAAGAAGAAAGAATTGCAGTTTCATGAGTATGCTTTGAGAAGTAATAAGTATTTAGAAAAGTGAAGAAGTAAAGTAAGAAAAGAAGAAAGAATTTCAGTTTTATGAGTATGTTTTGAGAAGTAATAAGTATTTAGAAAAGTGAAGAAGTAAAGTAAGAAAAGAAGAAAGAATTTCAGTTTCATGAGTATGCTTTGAGAAGTAATAAGTATTTGTCAAAGTGAAGAAGTAAAGTAGGAAAAGAAGAAAGAATTGCAGTTTCATGAGTATGCTTTGAGAAGTAATATATATTTTTGAAAAGTGAAGAATAAAGTAAGAAAAGAAGAAAGAATTTCAGTTTCATGAGTATGCTTTGAGAAGTAATAAGTATTTTTGAAAAGTGAAGAATAAAAGTTAGAAAAGAAGAAAGAATTTCAGTTTCATGAGTATGCTTTGAGAAGTAATGAATATTTTTGAAAAGTGAAGAAGTAAAGTAAGAAAAGAAAAAAGAATTTCAGTTTCATGAGTATGCTTTGAGAAGTAATAAGTATTTTTGAAAAGTGAAGAAGTAAAGTAAGAAAAGAAGAAAGAATTTCAGTTTCATGAGTATGCTTTGAGAAGTAATAAGTATTTTTGAAAAGTGAAGAAGTAAAGTAAGAAAAGAAGAAAGAATTTCAGTTTTAAGGAGTATGCTTTGAGAAGTAATAAGTATTTTGAAAAGTGAAGAATTAAAGTAAGAAAAGAAGAAAGAATTTCAGTTTCATGAGTATGCTTTGAGAAGTAATAAGTATTTTTGAAAAGTGAAGAAGTAAAGTAAGAATAGAAGGTAGAGTTTCAGTTTCATGAGTATGCTTTGAGAAGTAATAAGTATTTTTGAAAAGTGAAGAATAAAAGTTAGAAAAGAAGAAAGAATTTCAGTTTCATGAGTATGTTTTGAGAAGTAATATATATTTTTGAAAAGTGAAGAAGTAAAGTAAGAAAAGAAGAAAGAATTTCAGTTTCATGAGTATGCTTTGAGAAGTAATATATATTTTTGAAAAGTGAAGAAGTAAAGTAAGAAAAGAAGAAAGAATTTCAGTTTCATGAGTCTGCTTTGAGAAGTAATAAGTATTTTGAAAAGTGAAGAAGTAAAGTAAGAAAAGAAGAAAGAATTTCAGTTTCATGAGTATGCTTTGAGAAGTAATAAGTATTTAGAAATGTTGAAAGAGTAAAGTAAGGAAAGAAGATAGAATATCAGTTTTAAGGAGTATGCTTTGAGAAGTAATATATATTTTTGAAAAGTGAAGAAGTAAAGTAAGAAAAGAAGAAAGAATTTCAGTTTCATGAGTCTGCTTTGAGAAGTAATAAGTATTTAGAAATGTTGAAAGAGTAAAGTAAGGAAAGAAGATAGAATATCAGTTTTAAGGAGTATGCTTTGAGAAGTAATAAGTATTTTGAAAAGTGAAGAAGTAAAGTAAGAAAAGAAGATAGAATATCAGTTTCATGAGTATGCTTTGAGAAGTAATAAGTATTTTGAAAAGTGAAGAAGTAAAGTAAGAAAAGAAGAAAGAATTTCAGTTTCATGAGTATGTTTTGAGAAGTAATATATATTTTTGAAAAGTGAAGAATAAAAGTAGGAAAAGAAGAAAGAATTGCAGTTTCATGAGTATGCTTTGAGAAGTAATAAGTATTTAGAAATGTTGAAAGAGTAAAGTAAGGAAAGAAGATAGAATATCAGTTTTAAGGAGTATGCTTTGAGAAGTAATAAGTATTTTGAAAAGTGAAGAAGTAAAGTAAGAAAAGAAGATAGAATATCAGTTTCATGAGTATGCTTTGATAAGTAATAAGTATTTTTGAAAAGTGAAGAAGTAAAGTAAGAAAAGAAGAAAGAATTTCAGTTTCATGAGTATGTTTTGAGAAGTAATATATATTTTTGAAAAGTGAAGAATAAAAGTAGGAAAAGAAGAAAGAATTGCAGTTTCATGAGTATGCTTTGAGAAGTAATAAGTATTTAGAAATGTTGAAAGAGTAAAGTAAGGAAAGAAGATAGAATATCAGTTTTAAGGAGTATGCTTTGAGAAGTAATAAGTATTTTGAAAAGTGAAGAAGTAAAGTAAGAAAAGAAGAAAGAATTTCAGTTTCATGAGTATGCTTTGAGAAGTAATAAGTATTTTGAAAAGTGAAGAAGTAAAGTAAGAAAAGAAGAAAGAATTTCAGTTTCATGAGTATGCTTTGAGAAGTAATAAGTATTTAGAAATGTTGAAAGAGTAAAGTAAGAAAAGAAGATTGAGTTTCAGTTTAAAGGAGTATGCTTTGATAAGTAATATATATTTTTGAAAAGTGAAGAAGTAAAGTAAGAAAAGAAGAAAGAATTTCAGTTTTATGAGTATGTTTTGAGAAGTAATAAGTATTTAGAAAAGTGAAGAAGTAAAGTAAGAAAAGAAGAAAGAATTTCAGTTTCATGAGTATGTTTTGAGAAGTAATAAGTATTTTTGAAAAGTGAAGAAGTATAGTAAGAAAAGAAGAAAGAATTTCAGTTTTAAGGAGTATGTTTTGAGAAGTAATATATATTTTTGAAAAGTGAAGAAGTAAAGTAAGAATAGAAGGTAGAGTTTCAATTTTATGAATATGCTTTGAGAAGTAATAAGTATTTTTGAAAAGTGAAGAATAAAGTAAGAAAAGAAGAAAGAATTTCAGTTTTAAGGAGTATGCTTTGAGAAGTAATAAGTATTTTGAAAAGTGAAGAAGTAAAGTAAGAAAAGAAGATAGAATATCAGTTTTAAGGAGTATGCTTTGAGAAGTAATAAGTATTTTGAAAAGTTAAGAAGTAAAGTAAGAAAAGATTATAGAATTTCAGTTTCATGAGTATGCTTTGAGAAGTAATAAGTATTTTTGAAAAGTGAAGAATAAAGTAAGAAAAGAAGAAAGAATTTCAGTTTTAAGGAGTATGCTTTGAGAAGTAATAAGTATTTTGAAAAGTGAAGAAGTAAAGTAAGAAAAGATTATAGAATTTCAGTTTAAAGGAGTATGCTTTGATAAGTAATAAGTATTTTTGAAAAGTGAAGAATAAAGTAAGAAAAGAAGAAAGAATTTCAGTTTCATGAGTATGCTTTGAGAAGTAATAAGTATTTTTGAAAAGTGAAGAAGTAAAGTAAGAAAAGAAGAAAGAATTTCAGTTTCATGAGTATGCTTTGAGAAGTAATAAGTATTTTTGAAAAGTGAAGAAGTAAAGTAAGAAAAGAAGAAAGAATTTCAGTTTTAAGGAGTATGCTTTGAGAAGTAATAAGTATTTTGAAAAGTGAAGAAGTAAAGTAAGAAAAGAAGAAAGAATTTCAGTTTCATGAGTATGCTTTGAGAAGTAATAAGTATTTTTGAAAAGTGAAGAAGTAAAGTAAGAATAGAAGGTAGAGTTTCAGTTTCATGAGTATGCTTTGAGAAGTAATAAGTATTTTTGAAAAGTGAAGAATAAAAGTTAGAAAAGAAGAAAGAATTTCAGTTTCATGAGTATGTTTTGAGAAGTAATATATATTTTTGAAAAGTGAAGAAGTAAAGTAAGAAAAGAAGAAAGAATTTCAGTTTCATGAGTATGTTTTGAGAAGTAATATATATTTTTGAAAAGTGAAGAATAAAGTAAGAAAAGAAGAAAGAATTTCAGTTTCATGAGTATGCTTTGAGAAGTAATAAGTATTTTTGAAAAGTGAAGAAGTAAAGTAAGAAAAGAAGAAAGAATTTCAGTTTCATGAGTATGCTTTGATAAGAAATATATATTTTTGAAAAGTGAAGAAGTAAAGTAAGAAAAGAAGAAAGAATTGCAGTTTCATGAGTATGTTTTGAGAAGTAATATATATTTTTGAAAAGTGAAGAAGTAAAGTAAGAAAAGAAGAAAGAATTTCAGTTTTATGAGTATGTTTTGAGAAGTAATAAGTATTTTGAAAAGTGAAGAAGTAAAGTAAGAAAAGATTATAGAATTTCAGTTTAAAGGAGTTTGCTTTGATAAGTAATAAGTATTTTTGAAAAGTGAAGAATAAAGTAAGAAAAGAAGAAAGAATTTCAGTTTCATGAGTATGCTTTGAGAAGTAATAAGTATTTTTGAAAAGTGAAGAAGTAAAGTAAGAAAAGAAGATTGAATTTCAGTTTTATGAGTATGTTTTGAGAAGTAATAAGTATTTTTGAAAAGTGAAGAAGTATAGTAAGAAAAGAAGGTAGAGTTTCAGTTTCATGAGTATGCTTTGAGAAGTAATAAGTATTTTGAAAAGTGAAGAAGTAAAGTAAGAAAAGAAGAAAGAATTTCAGTTTTAAGGAGTATGCTTTGAGAAGTAATAAGTATTTTGAAAAGTGAAGAAGTAAAGTAAGAAAAGAAGAAAGAATTTCAGTTTCATGAGTCTGCTTTGAGAAGTAATAAGTATTTTTGAAAAGTGAAGAATAAAGTAAGAAAAGAAGAAAGAATTTCAGTTTCATGAGTATGCTTTGAGAAGTAATAAGTATTTAGAAATGTTGAAAGAGTAAAGTAAGGAAAGAAGATAGAATATCAGTTTTAAGGAGTATGCTTTGAGAAGTAATAAGTATTTTGAAAAGTGAAGAAGTAAAGTAAGAAAAGAAGAAAGAATTTCAGTTTCATGAGTATGCTTTGAGAAGTAATAAGTATTTTGAAAAGTGAAGAAGTAAAGTAAGAAAAGAAGAAAGAATTTCAGTTTTATGAGTATGTTTTGAGAAGTAATAAGTATTTTGAAAAGTGAAGAAGTAAAGTAAGAAAAGAAGAAAGAATATCAGTTTTAAGGAGTATGCTTTGAGAAGTAATAAGTATTTGTCAAAGTGAAGAATAAAGTAAGAAAAGAAGAAAGAATTTCAGTTTCATGAGTATGCTTTGAGAAGTAATAAGTATTTTGAAAAGTGAAGAAGTAAAGTAAGAAAAGAAGAAAGAATTTCAGTTTCATGAGTATGCTTTGAGAAGTAATAAGTATTTTCGAAAAGTGAAGAAGTAAAGTAAGAAAAGAAGGTAGAGTTTCAGTTTCATGAGTATGTTTTGAGAAGTAATATATATTTTTGAAAAGTGAAGAATAAAGTAAGAAAAGAAGAAAGAATTTCAGTTTCATGAGTATGCTTTGAGAAGTAATAAGTATTTTTGAAAAGTTAAGAAGTAAAGTAAGAAAAGATTATAGAATTTCAGTTTAAAGGAGTATGCTTTGATAAGTAATAAGTATTTTTGAAAAGTGAAGAAGTAAAGTAAGAAAAGAAGAAAGAATTGCAGTTTCATGAGTATGTTTTGAGAAGTAATATATATTTTTGAAAAGTGAAGAAGTAAAGTAAGAAAAGAAGAAAGAATTTCAGTTTTATGAGTATGTTTTGAGAAGTAATAAGTATTTTGAAAAGTTAAGAAGTAAAGTAAGAAAAGATTATAGAATTTCAGTTTAAAGGAGTTTGCTTTGATAAGTAATAAGTATTTTTGAAAAGTGAAGAATAAAGTAAGAAAAGAAGAAAGAATTTCAGTTTCATGAGTATGCTTTGAGAAGTAATAAGTATTTTTGAAAAGTGAAGAAGTAAAGTAAGAAAAGAAGAAAGAATTTCAGTTTCATGAGTATGCTTTGAGAAGTAATAAGTATTTTGAAAAGTGAAGAAGTAAAGTAAGAAAAGAAGAAAGAATTTCAGTTTTATGAGTATGTTTTGAGAAGTAATAAGTATTTTGAAAAGTGAAGAAGTAAAGTAAGAAAAGAAGAAAGAATATCAGTTTTAAGGAGTATGCTTTGAGAAGTAATAAGTATTTGTCAAAGTGAAGAATAAAGTAAGAAAAGAAGAAAGAATTTCAGTTTCATGAGTATGCTTTGAGAAGTAATATATATTTTTGAAAAGTGAAGAAGTAAAGTAAGAAAAGAAGAAAGAATTTCAGTTTCATGAGTATGCTTTGAGAAGTAATAAGTATTTAGAAATGTTGAAAGAGTAAAGTAAGAAAAGAAGATTGAGTTTCAGTTTAAAGGAGTATGCTTTGATAAGTAATAAGTATTTTTGAAAAGTGAAGAATAAAGTAAGAAAAGAAGAAAGAATTTCAGTTTCATGAGTATGCTTTGAGAAGTAATAAGTATTTTTGAAAAGTGAAGAAGTAAAGTAAGAAAAGAAGAAAGAATTTCAGTTTCATGAGTATGCTTTGAGAAGTAATAAGTATTTTTGAAAAGTGAAGAAGTAAAGTAAGAAAAGAAGAAAGAATTTCAGTTTCATGAGTATGCTTTGAGAAGTAATATATATTTTTGAAAAGTGAAGAAGTAAAGTAAGAAAAGAAGAAAGAATTTCAGTTTTATGAGTATGTTTTGAGAAGTAATAAGTATTTTGAAAAGTTAAGAAGTAAAGTAAGAAAAGATTATAGAATTTCAGTTTAAAGGAGTTTGCTTTGATAAGTAATAAGTATTTTTGAAAAGTGAAGAATAAAGTAAGAAAAGAAGAAAGAATTTCAGTTTCATGAGTATGCTTTGAGAAGTAATAAGTATTTTTGAAAAGTGAAGAAGTAAAGTAAGAAAAGAAGAAAGAATTTCAGTTTTATGAGTATGTTTTGAGAAGTAATAAGTATTTTGAAAAGTGAAGAAGTAAAGTAAGAAAAGAAGAAAGAATATCAGTTTTAAGGAGTATGCTTTGAGAAGTAATAAGTATTTGTCAAAGTGAAGAATAAAGTAAGAAAAGAAGAAAGAATTTCAGTTTCATGAGTATGCTTTGAGAAGTAATATATATTTTTGAAAAGTGAAGAAGTAAAGTAAGAAAAGAAGAAAGAATTTCAGTTTCATGAGTATGCTTTGAGAAGTAATAAGTATTTAGAAATGTTGAAAGAGTAAAGTAAGAAAAGAAGATTGAGTTTCAGTTTAAAGGAGTATGCTTTGATAAGTAATAAGTATTTTTGAAAAGTGAAGAATAAAGTAAGAAAAGAAGAAAGAATTTCAGTTTCATGAGTATGCTTTGAGAAGTAATAAGTATTTTTGAAAAGTGAAGAAGTAAAGTAAGAAAAGAAGAAAGAATTTCAGTTTCATGAGTATGCTTTGAGAAGTAATAAGTATTTTTGAAAAGTGAAGAAGTAAAGTAAGAAAAGAAGAAAGAATTTCAGTTTCATGAGTATGCTTTGAGAAGTAATAAGTATTTTTGAAAAGTGAAGAAGTAAAGTAAGAAAAGAAGAAAGAATTTCAGTTTCATGAGTATGCTTTGAGAAGTAATAAGTATTTTTGAAAAGTGAAGAAGTAAAGTAAGAAAAGAAGATAGAATTTCAGTTTTATGAGTATGTTTTGAGAAGTAATAAGTATTTTGAAAAGTTAAGAAGTAAAGTAAGAAAAGATTATAGAATTTCAGTTTAAAGGAGTTTGCTTTGATAAGTAATAAGTATTTTTGAAAAGTGAAGAATAAAGTAAGAAAAGAAGAAAGAATTTCAGTTTCATGAGTATGCTTTGAGAAGTAATAAGTATTTTTGAAAAGTGAAGAAGTAAAGTAAGAAAAGAAGAAAGAATTTCAGTTTTATGAGTATGTTTTGAGAAGTAATAAGTATTTTTGAAAAGTGAAGAAGTATAGTAAGAAAAGAAGGTAGAGTTTCAGTTTCATGAGTATGCTTTGAGAAGTAATAAGTATTTTTGAAAAGTGAAGAAGTAAAGTAAGAAAAGAAGAAAGAATTTCAGTTTTATGAGTATGTTTTGAGAAGTAATAAGTATTTTTGAAAAGTGAAGAAGTATAGTAAGAAAAGAAGGTAGAGTTTCAGTTTCATGAGTATGCTTTGAGAAGTAATAAGTATTTTTGAAAAGTGAAGAAGTAAAGTAAGAAAAGAAGAAAGAATTTCAGTTTTATGAGTATGTTTTGAGAAGTAATAAGTATTTTGAAAAGTGAAGAAGTAAAGTAAGAAAAGAAGAAAGAATTTCAGTTTAAAGGAGTATGCTTTGATAAGTAATAAGTATTTTTGAAAAGTGAAGAAGTATAGTAAGAAAAAAAGGTAGAGTTTCAGTTTAAGGAGTATGCTTTGAGAAGTAATAAGTATTTTTGAAAAGTGAAGAAGTAAAGTAAGAAAAGAAGAAAGAATTTCAGTTTTATGAGTATGTTTTGAGAAGTAATAAGTATTTTTGAAAAGTGAAGAAGTAAAGTAAGAAAAGAAGAAAGAATTTCAGTTTTATGAGTATGCTTTGAGAAGTAATAAGTATTTTGAAAAGTGAAGAAGTAAAGTAAGAAAAGAAGAAAGAATTTCAGTTTCATGAGTATGTTTTGAGAAGTAATATATATTTTTGAAAAGTGAAGAAGTAAAGTAAGAAAAGAAGAAAGAATTGCAGTTTTATGAGTATGCTTTGAGAAGTAATGAGTATTTTTGAAAAGTGGAGAAGTAAAGTAAGAAAAGAAGAAAGAATTTCAGTTTCATGAGTATGCTTTGAGAAGTAATAAGTATTTTCGAAAAGTGAAGAAGTAAAGTAAGAATAGAAGGTAGAGTTTCAGTTTCATGAGTATGCTTTGAGAAGTAATAAGTATTTGTCAAAGTGAAGAAGTAAAGTAAGAAAAGAAGAAAGAATTTCAGTTTCATGAGTATGTTTTGAGAAGTAATAAGTATTTTTGAAAAGTGAAGAAGTAAAGTAAGAAAAGAAGAAAGAATTTCAGTTTCATGAGTATGCTTTGAGAAGTAATAAGTATTTTGAAAAGTGAAGAAGTAAAGTAAGAATAGAAGGTAGAGTTTCAGTTTCATGAGTATGCTTTGAGAAGTAATAAGTATTTTGAAAAGTTAAGAAGTAAAGTAAGAAAAGATTATAGAATTTCAGTTTAAAGGAGTATGCTTTGATAAGTAATAAGTATTTTTGAAAAGTGAAGAATAAAGTAAGAAAAGAAGAAAGAATTTCAGTTTCATGAGTATGCTTTGAGAAGTAATAAGTATTTTTGAAAAGTGAAGAATAAAGTAAGAAAAGAAGATAGAATTTCAGTTTTAAGGAATATGCTTTGAGAAGTAATAAGTATTTAGAAATGTTGAAAGAGTAAAGTAAGGAAAGAAGATAGAATATCAGTTTTAAGGAGTATGCTTTGAGAAGTAATAAGTATTTTGAAAAGTGAAGAAGTAAAGTAAGAAAAGAAGGTAGAGTTTCAGTTTTATGAGTATGTTTTGAGAAGTAATAAGTATTTTTGAAAAGTGAAGAAGTAAAGTAAGAATAGAAGGTAGAGTTTCAGTTTTATGAATATGCTTTGAGAAGTAATAAGTATTTTTGAAAAGTTGAAGAAGTAAAGTAAGGAAAGAAGATAGAATATCAGTTTTAAGGAGTATGCTTTGATAAGTAATAAGTATTTTTGAAAAGTGAAGAAGTAAAGTAAGAAAAGAAGAAAGAATTTCAGTTTTATGAGTATGTTTTGAGAAGTAATAAGTATTTTTGAAAAGTGAAGAAGTAAAGTAAGAAAAGAAGAAAGAATTTCAGTTTCATGAGTATGCTTTGAGAAGTAATATATATTTTTGAAAAGTGAAGAAGTAAAGTAAGAAAAGAAGAAAGAATTTCAGTTTTATGAGTATGTTTTGAGAAGTAATAAGTATTTTGAAAAGTTAAGAAGTAAAGTAAGAAAAGATTATAGAATTTCAGTTTAAAGGAGTATGCTTTGATAAGTAATAAGTATTTTTGAAAAGTGAAGAATAAAGTAAGAAAAGAAGAAAGAATTTCAGTTTCATGAGTATGCTTTGAGAAGTAATAAGTATTTTTGAAAAGTGAAGAATAAAGTAAGAAAAGAAGATAGAATTTCAGTTTTAAGGAATATGCTTTGAGAAGTAATAAGTATTTAGAAATGTTGAAAGAGTAAAGTAAGGAAAGAAGATAGAATATCAGTTTTAAGGAGTATGCTTTGAGAAGTAATAAGTATTTTGAAAAGTGAAGAAGTAAAGTAAGAAAAGAAGAAAGAATATCAGTTTCATGAGTATGCTTTGAGAAGTAATAAGTATTTTTGAAAAGTGAAGAAGTAAAGTAAGAAAAGAAGAAAGAATTTCAGTTTCATGAGTATGTTTTGAGAAGTAATATATATTTTTGAAAAGTGAAGAAGTAAAGTAAGAAAAGAAGAAAGAATTTCAGTTTCATGAGTATGCTTTGAGAAGTAATAAGTATTTTTGAAAAGTGAAGAAGTAAAGTAAGAAAAGAAGATAGAATTTCAGTTTTAAGGAGTATGCTTTAAGAAGTAATAAGTATTTTTGAAAAGTGAAGAAGTAAAGTAAGAAAAGAAGAAAGAATTTCAGTTTCATGAGTATGTTTTGAGAAGTAATATGTATTTTTGAAAAGTGAAGAAGTAAAGTAAGAAAAGAAGAAAGAATTTCAGTTTCATGAGTATGCTTTGAGAAGTAATAAGTATTTTTGAAAAGTGAAGAAGTAAAGTAAGAAAAAAAGAAAGAATTTCAGTTTTATGAGTATGCTTTGAGAAGTAATATATATTTTTGAAAAGTGAAGAATAAAGTAAGAAAAGAAGAAAGAATTTCAGTTTCATGAGTATGTTTTGAGAAGTAATAAGTATTTTTGAAAAGTGAAGAAGTAAAGTAAGAAAAGAAGGTAGAGTTTCAGTTTTATGAGTATGTTTTGAGAAGTAATATATATTTTTGAAAAGTGAAGAAGTAAAGTAAGAATAGAAGGTAGAGTTTCAGTTTTATGAATATGCTTTGAGAAGTAATAAGTATTTTTGAAAAGTTGAAGAAGTAAAGTAAGGAAAGAAGATAGAATATCAGTTTTAAGGAGTATGCTTTGATAAGTAATAAGTATTTTTGAAAAGTGAAGAAGTAAAGTAAGAAAAGAAGAAAGAATTTCAGTTTTATGAGTATGTTTTGAGAAGTAATAAGTATTTTTGAAAAGTGAAGAAGTAAAGTAAGAAAAGAAGAAAGAATTTCAGTTTCATGAGTATGCTTTGAGAAGTAATATATATTTTTGAAAAGTGAAGAAGTAAAGTAAGAAAAGAAGAAAGAATTTCAGTTTTATGAGTATGTTTTGAGAAGTAATAAGTATTTTGAAAAGTTAAGAAGTAAAGTAAGAAAAGATTATAGAATTTCAGTTTAAAGGAGTTTGCTTTGATAAGTAATAAGTATTTTTGAAAAGTGAAGAATAAAGTAAGAAAAGAAGAAAGAATTTCAGTTTTATGAGTATGCTTTGAGAAGTAATAAGTATTTTTGAAAAGTGAAGAAGTAAAGTAAGAAAAGAAGAAAGAATTTCAGTTTTATGAGTATGTTTTGAGAAGTAATAAGTATTTTTGAAAAGTGAAGAAGTATAGTAAGAAAAGAAGGTAGAGTTTCAGTTTCATGAGTATGCTTTGAGAAGTAATAAGTATTTTTGAAAAGTGAAGAAGTAAAGTAAGAAAAGAAGAAAGAATTTCAGTTTTATGAGTATGCTTTGAGAAGTAATAAGTATTTTTGAAAAGTGAAGAAGTAAAGTAAGAAAAGAAGAAAGAATTTCAGTTTTATGAGTATGTTTTGAGAAGTAATAAGTATTTTTGAAAAGTGAAGAATAAAGTAAGAAAAGAAGAAAGAATTTCAGTTTTATGAGTATGTTTTGAGAAGTAATAAGTATTTTGAAAAGTTAAGAAGTAAAGTAAGAAAAGATTATAGAATTTCAGTTTTAAGGAATATGCTTTGAGAAGTAATAAGTATTTAGAAATGTTGAAAGAGTAAAGTAAGAAAAGAAGGTAGAGTTTCAGTTTCATGAGTATGCTTTGATAAGTAATATATATTTTTGAAAAGTGAAGAATAAAGTAAGAAAAGAAGAAAGAATTTCAGTTTCATGAGTATGCTTTGAGAAGTAATAAGTATTTTTGAAAAGTGAAGAAGTAAAGTAAGAAAAGAAGAAAGAATTTCAGTTTTAAGGAATATGCTTTGAGAAGTAATAAGTATTTTTGAAAAGTGAAGAAGTAAAGTAAGAAAAGAAGGTAGAGTTTCAGTTTCATGAGTATGTTTTGAGAAGTAATATATATTTTTGAAAAGTGAAGAATAAAGTAAGAAAAGAAGAAAGAATTTCAGTTTCATGAGTATGCTTTGAGAAGTAATAAGTATTTTTGAAAAGTGAAGAAGTAAAGTAAGAAAAGAAGAAAGAATTTCAGTTTCATGAGTATGTTTTGAGAAGTAATAAGTATTTTTGAAAAGTGAAGAAGTAAAGTAAGAAAAGAAGAAAGAATTTCAGTTTTATGAGTATGTTTTGAGAAGTAATAAGTATTTTGAAAAGTGAAGAAGTAAAGTAAGAAAAGAAGAAAGAATTTCAGTTTCATGAGTATGCTTTGAGAAGTAATAAGTATTTTTGAAAAGTGAAGAAGTAAAGTAAGAATAGAAGGTAGAGTTTCAGTTTCATGAGTATGCTTTGAGAAGTAATAAGTATTTGTCAAAGTGAAGAAGTAAAGTAAGAAAAGAAGAAAGAATTTCAGTTTCATGAGTATGCTTTGAGAAGTAATAAGTATTTTGAAAAGTTAAGAAGTAAAGTAAGAAAAGATTATAGAATTTCAGTTTAAAGGAGTATGCTTTGATAAGTAATAAGTATTTTTGAAAAGTGAAGAAGTAAAGTAAGAAAAGAAGAAAGAATTTCAGTTTCATGAGTATGCTTTGAGAAGTAATAAGTATTTTGAAAAGTGAAGAAGTAAAGTAAGAAAAGTAGATAGAATTTCAGTTTTAGGGAGTATGCTTTGAGAAGTAATATGAATTTTTGAAAGGTGAATAAGTAAAGTAAGAAAAGAAGATAGAATTTCAGTTTTATGAGTATGCTTTGAGAAGTAATGAGTATTTTTGAAAAGTGGAGAAGTAAAGTAAGAAAAGAAGATAGAATTTCAGTTTTAAGGAATATGCTTTGAGAAGTAATAAGTATTTAGAAATGTTGAAAGAGTAAAGTAAGGAAAGAAGATAGAATATCAGTTTTAAGGAGTATGCTTTGAGAAGTAATAAGTATTTTGAAAAGTGAAGAAGTAAAGTAAGAAAAGAAGAAAGAATATCAGTTTCATGAGTATGCTTTGAGAAGTAATAAGTATTTTTGAAAAGTGAAGAAGTAAAGTAAGAAAAGAAGAAAGAATTTCAGTTTCATGAGTATGTTTTGAGAAGTAATATATATTTTTGAAAAGTGAAGAAGTAAAGTAAGAAAAGAAGAAAGAATTTCAGTTTCATGAGTATGCTTTGAGAAGTAATAAGTATTTTTGAAAAGTGAAGAAGTAAAGTAAGAAAAGAAGATAGAATTTCAGTTTTAAGGAGTATGCTTTAAGAAGTAATAAGTATTTTTGAAAAGTGAAGAAGTAAAGTAAGAAAAGAAGAAAGAATTTCAGTTTCATGAGTATGTTTTGAGAAGTAATATGTATTTTTGAAAAGTGAAGAAGTAAAGTAAGAAAAGAAGAAAGAATTTCAGTTTCATGAGTATGCTTTGAGAAGTAATAAGTATTTTTGAAAAGTGAAGAAGTAAAGTAAGAAAAAAAGAAAGAATTTCAGTTTTATGAGTATGCTTTGAGAAGTAATAAGTATTTAGAAATGTTGAAAGAGTAAAGTAAGGAAAGAAGATAGAATATCAGTTTTAAGGAGTATGCTTTGAGAAGTAATAAGTATTTTGAAAAGTGAAGAAGTAAAGTAAGAAAAGAAGGTAGAGTTTCAGTTTTATGAGTATGTTTTGAGAAGTAATAAGTATTTTTGAAAAGTGAAGAAGTAAAGTAAGAATAGAAGGTAGAGTTTCAGTTTTATGAATATGCTTTGAGAAGTAATAAGTATTTTTGAAAAGTTGAAGAAGTAAAGTAAGGAAAGAAGATAGAATATCAGTTTTAAGGAGTATGCTTTGATAAGTAATAAGTATTTTTGAAAAGTGAAGAAGTAAAGTAAGAAAAGAAGAAAGAATTTCAGTTTTATGAGTATGTTTTGAGAAGTAATAAGTATTTTTGAAAAGTGAAGAAGTAAAGTAAGAAAAGAAGAAAGAATTTCAGTTTCATGAGTATGCTTTGAGAAGTAATATATATTTTTGAAAAGTGAAGAAGTAAAGTAAGAAAAGAAGAAAGAATTTCAGTTTTATGAGTATGTTTTGAGAAGTAATAAGTATTTTGAAAAGTTAAGAAGTAAAGTAAGAAAAGATTATAGAATTTCAGTTTAAAGGAGTATGCTTTGATAAGTAATAAGTATTTTTGAAAAGTGAAGAATAAAGTAAGAAAAGAAGAAAGAATTTCAGTTTCATGAGTATGCTTTGAGAAGTAATAAGTATTTTTGAAAAGTGAAGAATAAAGTAAGAAAAGAAGATAGAATTTCAGTTTTAAGGAATATGCTTTGAGAAGTAATAAGTATTTAGAAATGTTGAAAGAGTAAAGTAAGGAAAGAAGATAGAATATCAGTTTTAAGGAGTATGCTTTGAGAAGTAATAAGTATTTTGAAAAGTGAAGAAGTAAAGTAAGAAAAGAAGAAAGAATATCAGTTTCATGAGTATGCTTTGAGAAGTAATAAGTATTTTTGAAAAGTGAAGAAGTAAAGTAAGAAAAGAAGAAAGAATTTCAGTTTCATGAGTATGTTTTGAGAAGTAATATATATTTTTGAAAAGTGAAGAAGTAAAGTAAGAAAAGAAGAAAGAATTTCAGTTTCATGAGTATGCTTTGAGAAGTAATAAGTATTTTTGAAAAGTGAAGAAGTAAAGTAAGAAAAGAAGATAGAATTTCAGTTTTAAGGAGTATGCTTTAAGAAGTAATAAGTATTTTTGAAAAGTGAAGAAGTAAAGTAAGAAAAGAAGAAAGAATTTCAGTTTCATGAGTATGTTTTGAGAAGTAATATGTATTTTTGAAAAGTGAAGAAGTAAAGTAAGAAAAGAAGAAAGAATTTCAGTTTCATGAGTATGCTTTGAGAAGTAATAAGTATTTTTGAAAAGTGAAGAAGTAAAGTAAGAAAAAAAGAAAGAATTTCAGTTTTATGAGTATGCTTTGAGAAGTAATATATATTTTTGAAAAGTGAAGAATAAAGTAAGAAAAGAAGAAAGAATTTCAGTTTCATGAGTATGTTTTGAGAAGTAATAAGTATTTTTGAAAAGTGAAGAAGTAAAGTAAGAAAAGAAGGTAGAGTTTCAGTTTTATGAGTATGTTTTGAGAAGTAATATATATTTTTGAAAAGTGAAGAAGTAAAGTAAGAATAGAAGGTAGAGTTTCAGTTTTATGAATATGCTTTGAGAAGTAATAAGTATTTTTGAAAAGTTGAAGAAGTAAAGTAAGGAAAGAAGATAGAATATCAGTTTTAAGGAGTATGCTTTGATAAGTAATAAGTATTTTTGAAAAGTGAAGAAGTAAAGTAAGAAAAGAAGAAAGAATTTCAGTTTCATGAGTATGCTTTGAGAAGTAATAAGTATTTTTGAAAAGTGAAGAAGTAAAGTAAGAAAAGAAGAAAGAATTTCAGTTTCATGAGTATGCTTTGAGAAGTAATATATATTTTTGAAAAGTGAAGAAGTAAAGTAAGAAAAGAAGAAAGAATTTCAGTTTTATGAGTATGTTTTGAGAAGTAATAAGTATTTTGAAAAGTTAAGAAGTAAAGTAAGAAAAGATTATAGAATTTCAGTTTAAAGGAGTTTGCTTTGATAAGTAATAAGTATTTTTGAAAAGTGAAGAATAAAGTAAGAAAAGAAGAAAGAATTTCAGTTTTATGAGTATGCTTTGAGAAGTAATAAGTATTTTTGAAAAGTGAAGAAGTAAAGTAAGAAAAGAAGAAAGAATTTCAGTTTTATGAGTATGTTTTGAGAAGTAATAAGTATTTTTGAAAAGTGAAGAAGTATAGTAAGAAAAGAAGGTAGAGTTTCAGTTTCATGAGTATGCTTTGAGAAGTAATAAGTATTTTTGAAAAGTGAAGAAGTAAAGTAAGAAAAGAAGAAAGAATTTCAGTTTTATGAGTATGTTTTGAGAAGTAATAAGTATTTTGAAAAGTGAAGAAGTAAAGTAAGAAAAGAAGAAAGAATTTCAGTTTAAAGGAGTATGCTTTGATAAGTAATAAGTATTTTTGAAAAGTGAAGAATAAAGTAAGAAAAGAAGAAAGAATTTCAGTTTTATGAGTATGTTTTGAGAAGTAATAAGTATTTTGAAAAGTTAAGAAGTAAAGTAAGAAAAGATTATAGAATTTCAGTTTTAAGGAATATGCTTTGAGAAGTAATAAGTATTTAGAAATGTTGAAAGAGTAAAGTAAGAAAAGAAGAAAGAATTTCAGTTTCATGAGTATGCTTTGATAAGTAATATATATTTTTGAAAAGTGAAGAATAAAGTAAGAAAAGAAGAAAGAATTTCAGTTTCATGAGTATGCTTTGAGAAGTAATAAGTATTTTTGAAAAGTGAAGAAGTAAAGTAAGAAAAGAAGAAAGAATTTCAGTTTTAAGGAATATGCTTTGAGAAGTAATAAGTATTTTTGAAAAGTGAAGAAGTAAAGTAAGAAAAGAAGGTAGAGTTTCAGTTTCATGAGTATGTTTTGAGAAGTAATATATATTTTTGAAAAGTGAAGAATAAAGTAAGAAAAGAAGAAAGAATTTCAGTTTCATGAGTATGCTTTGAGAAGTAATAAGTATTTTTGAAAAGTGAAGAAGTAAAGTAAGAAAAGAAGAAAGAATTTCAGTTTCATGAGTATGTTTTGAGAAGTAATAAGTATTTTTGAAAAGTGAAGAAGTAAAGTAAGAAAAGAAGAAAGAATTGCAGTTTTATGAGTATGCTTTGAGAAGTAATAAGTATTTTTGAAAAGTGAAGAAGTAAAGTAAGAAAAGAAGAAAGAATTTCAGTTTCATGAGTATGCTTTGAGAAGTAATAAGTATTTTCGAAAAGTGAAGAAGTAAAGTAAGAATAGAAGGTAGAGTTTCAGTTTCATGAGTATGCTTTGAGAAGTAATAAGTATTTGTCAAAGTGAAGAAGTAAAGTAAGAAAAGAAGAAAGAATTTCAGTTTCATGAGTATGTTTTGAGAAGTAATAAGTATTTTTGAAAAGTGAAGAAGTAAAGTAAGAAAAGAAGAAAGAATTTCAGTTTCATGAGTATGCTTTGAGAAGTAATAAGTATTTTTGAAAAGTGAAGAAGTAAAGTAAGAAAAGAAGAAAGAATTTCAGTTTCATGAGTATGCTTTGAGAAGTAATAAGTATTTTGAAAAGTGAAGAAGTAAAGTAAGAAAAGTAGATAGAATTTCAGTTTTAGGGAGTATGCTTTGAGAAGTAATATGAATTTTTGAAAGGTGAATAAGTAAAGTAAGAAAAGAAGATAGAATTTCAGTTTTATGAGTATGCTTTGAGAAGTAATGAGTATTTTTGAAAAGTGGAGAAGTAAAGTAAGAAAAGAAGATAGAATTTCAGTTTTAAGGAATATGCTTTGAGAAGTAATAAGTATTTAGAAATGTTGAAAGAGTAAAGTAAGGAAAGAAGATAGAATATCAGTTTTAAGGAGTATGCTTTGAGAAGTAATAAGTATTTTGAAAAGTGAAGAAGTAAAGTAAGAAAAGAAGAAAGAATATCAGTTTCATGAGTATGCTTTGAGAAGTAATAAGTATTTTTGAAAAGTGAAGAAGTAAAGTAAGAAAAGAAGAAAGAATTTCAGTTTCATGAGTATGTTTTGAGAAGTAATATATATTTTTGAAAAGTGAAGAAGTAAAGTAAGAAAAGAAGAAAGAATTTCAGTTTCATGAGTATGCTTTGAGAAGTAATAAGTATTTTTGAAAAGTGAAGAAGTAAAGTAAGAAAAGAAGATAGAATTTCAGTTTTAAGGAGTATGCTTTAAGAAGTAATAAGTATTTTTGAAAAGTTAAGAAGTAAAGTAAGAAAAGATTATAGAATTTCAGTTTAAAGGAGTATGCTTTGATAAGTAATAAGTATTTTTGAAAAGTGAAGAAGTAAAGTAAGAAAAGAAGAAAGAATTTCAGTTTCATGAGTATGCTTTGAGAAGTAATAAGTATTTTTGAAAAGTGAAGAAGTAAAGTAAGAAAAAAAGAAAGAATTTCAGTTTTATGAGTATGCTTTGAGAAGTAATAAGTATTTAGAAAAGTGAAGAAGTAAAGTAAGAAAAGAAGAAAGAATTTCAGTTTCATGAGTATGCTTTGAGAAGTAATATGTATTTTTGAAAAGTGAAGAAGTAAAGTAAGAAAAGAAGGTAGAGTTTCAGTTTTAAGGAGTATGTTTTGAGAAGTAATATATATTTTTGAAAAGTGAAGAAGTAAAGTAAGAATAGAAGGTAGAGTTTCAGTTTTATGAATATGCTTTGAGAAGTAATAAGTATTTTTGAAAAGTTGAAGAAGTAAAGTAAGGAAAGAAGATAGAATATCAGTTTTAAGGAGTATGCTTTGATAAGTAATAAGTATTTTTGAAAAGTGAAGAAGTAAAGTAAGAAAAGAAGAAAGAATTTCAGTTTTATGAGTATGTTTTGAGAAGTAATAAGTATTTTTGAAAAGTGAAGAAGTAAAGTAAGAAAAGAAGAAAGAATTTCAGTTTCATGAGTATGCTTTGAGAAGTAATATATATTTTTGAAAAGTGAAGAAGTAAAGTAAGAAAAGAAGAAAGAATTTCAGTTTTATGAGTATGTTTTGAGAAGTAATAAGTATTTTGAAAAGTTAAGAAGTAAAGTAAGAAAAGATTATAGAATTTCAGTTTAAAGGAGTTTGCTTTGATAAGTAATAAGTATTTTTGAAAAGTGAAGAATAAAGTAAGAAAAGAAGAAAGAGTTTCAGTTTCATGAGTATGCTTTGAGAAGTAATAAGTATTTTTGAAAAGTGAAGAAGTAAAGTAAGAAAAGAAGATTGAATTTCAGTTTTATGAGTATGTTTTGAGAAGTAATAAGTATTTTTGAAAAGTGAAGAAGTATAGTAAGAAAAGAAGGTAGAGTTTCAGTTTCATGAGTATGCTTTGAGAAGTAATAAGTATTTTTGAAAAGTGAAGAAGTAAAGTAAGAAAAGAAGAAAGAATTTCAGTTTTATGAGTATGTTTTGAGAAGTAATAAGTATTTTTGAAAAGTGAAGAAGTAAAGTAAGAAAAGAAGGTAGAGTTTCAGTTTCATGAGTATGCTTTGATAAGAAATATATATTTTTGAAAAGTGAAGAAGTAAAGTAAGAAAAGAAGAAAGAATTGCAGTTTTATGAGTATGCTTTGAGAAGTAATGAGTATTTTTGAAAAGTGGAGAAGTAAAGTAAGAAAAGAAGAAAGAATTTCAGTTTTATGAGTATGCTTTGAGAAGTAATAAGTATTTTTGAAAAGTGAAGAATAAAGTAAGAAAAGAAAATAGAATTTCAGTTTTAAGGAGTATGCTTTGAGAAGTGATAAGTATTTAGAAAGGTGAAGAAGTAAAGTAAGAAAAGAAGATTGAGTTTCAGTTTTAATGAGTATGCTTTGAGAAGTAATATATATTTTTGAAAAGTGAAGAAGTAAAGTAAGAAAAGAAGGTAGAGTTTCAGTTTCATGAGTATGTTTTGAGAAGTAATATATATTTTTGAAAAGTGAAGAATAAAGTAAGAAAAGAAGAAAGAATTTTGGTTTCATGAGTATGCTTTGAGAAGTAATAAGTATTTTTGAAAAGTGAAGAAGTAAAGTAAGAAAAGAAGAAAGAATTTCAGTTTCATGAGTATGCTTTGAGAAGTAATAAGTATTTTTGAAAAGTGAAGAAGTAAAGTAAGAAAAGAAGAAAGAATTTCAGTTTCATGAGTATGCTTTGAGAAGTAATAAGTATTTTGAAAAGTGAAGAAGTAAAGTAAGAAAAGAAGAAAGAATTTCAGTTTTATGAGTATGTTTTGAGAAGTAATAAGTATTTTGAAAAGTTAAGAAGTAAAGTAAGAAAAGATTATAGAATTTCAGTTTAAAGGAGTTTGCTTTGATAAGTAATAAGTATTTTTGAAAAGTGAAGAATAAAGTAAGAAAAGAAGAAAGAGTTTCAGTTTCATGAGTATGCTTTGAGAAGTAATAAGTATTTTTGAAAAGTGAAGAAGTAAAGTAAGAAAAGAAGATTGAATTTCAGTTTTATGAGTATGTTTTGAGAAGTAATAAGTATTTTTGAAAAGTGAAGAAGTATAGTAAGAAAAGAAGGTAGAGTTTCAGTTTCATGAGTATGCTTTGAGAAGTAATAAGTATTTTTGAAAAGTGAAGAAGTAAAGTAAGAAAAGAAGAAAGAATTTCAGTTTTATGAGTATGTTTTGAGAAGTAATAAGTATTTTTGAAAAGTGAAGAAGTAAAGTAAGAAAAGAAGGTAGAGTTTCAGTTTCATGAGTATGCTTTGATAAGAAATATATATTTTTGAAAAGTGAAGAAGTAAAGTAAGAAAAGAAGAAAGAATTGCAGTTTTATGAGTATGCTTTGAGAAGTAATGAGTATTTTTGAAAAGTGGAGAAGTAAAGTAAGAAAAGAAGAAAGAATTTCAGTTTTATGAGTATGCTTTGAGAAGTAATAAGTATTTTTGAAAAGTGAAGAATAAAGTAAGAAAAGAAAATAGAATTTCAGTTTTAAGGAGTATGCTTTGAGAAGTGATAAGTATTTAGAAAGGTGAAGAAGTAAAGTAAGAAAAGAAGATTGAGTTTCAGTTTTAATGAGTATGCTTTGAGAAGTAATATATATTTTTGAAAAGTGAAGAAGTAAAGTAAGAAAAGAAGGTAGAGTTTCAGTTTCATGAGTATGTTTTGAGAAGTAATATATATTTTTGAAAAGTGAAGAATAAAGTAAGAAAAGAAGAAAGAATTTTGGTTTCATGAGTATGCTTTGAGAAGTAATAAGTATTTTTGAAAAGTGAAGAAGTAAAGTAAGAAAAGAAGAAAGAATTTCAGTTTCATGAGTATGCTTTGAGAAGTAATAAGTATTTTTGAAAAGTGAAGAAGTAAAGTAAGAAAAGAAGAAAGAATTTCAGTTTCATGAGTATGCTTTGAGAAGTAATAAGTATTTTGAAAAGTGAAGAAGTAAAGTAAGAAAAGAAGAAAGAATTTCAGTTTCATGAGTATGCTTTGAGAAGTAATAAGTATTTTTGAAAAGTGAAGAATAAAGTAAGAAAAGAAGAAAGAATTTCAGTTTCATGAGTATGCTTTGAGAAGTAATAAGTATTTTTGAAAAGTGAAGAAGTAAAGTAAGAAAAGAAGAAAGAATTTCAGTTTCATGAGTATGCTTTGAGAAGTGATAAGTATTTAGAAAGGTGAAGAAGTAAAGTAAGAAAAGAAGATTGAGTTTCAGTTTTAATGAGTATGCTTTGAGAAGTAATATATATTTTTGAAAAGTGAAGAAGTAAAGTAAGAAAAGAAGAAAGAATTTCAGTTTCATGAGTATGTTTTGAGAAGTAATATATATTTTTGAAAAGTGAAGAATAAAGTAAGAAAAGAAGAAAGAATTTCAGTTTCATGAGTATGCTTTGAGAAGTAATAAGTATTTTGAAAAGTGAAGAAGTAAAGTAAGAAAAGAAGAAAGAATTTCAGTTTCATGAGTATGCTTTGAGAAGTAATAAGTATTTTTGAAAAGTGAAGAAGTAAAGTAAGAAAAGAAGAAAGAATTTCAGTTTCATGAGTATGCTTTGAGAAGTAATAAGTATTTTGAAAAGTGAAGAAGTAAAGTAAGAAAAGAAGAAAGAATTTCAGTTTCATGAGTATGCTTTGAGAAGTAATAAGTATTTTTGAAAAGTGAAGAATAAAGTAAGAAAAGAAGAAAGAATTTCAGTTTCATGAGTATGCTTTGAGAAGTAATAAGTATTTTGAAAAGTGAAGAAGTAAAGTAAGAAAAGAAGAAAAAATTTCAGTTTCATGAGTATGTTTTGAGAAGTAATATATATTTTTGAAAAGTGAAGAATAAAGTAAGAAAAGAAGAAAGAATTTCAGTTTCATGAGTATGCTTTGAGAAGTAATAAGTATTTTTGAAAAGTGAAGAATAAAGTAAGAAAAGAAGATAGAATTTCAGTTTTAAGGAGTATGCTTTGAGAAGTGATAAGTATTTAGAAATGTTGAAAGAGTAAAGTAAGAAAAGAAGATTGAGTTTCAGTTTTAATGAGTATGCTTTGAGAAGTAATAAGTATTTTTGAAAAGTGAAGAAGTAAAGTAAGAAAAGAAGAAAGAATTTCAGTTTCATGAGTATGTTTTGAGAAGTAATAAGTATTTTGAAAAGTGAAGAATAAAGTAAGAAAAGAAGAAAGAATTTCAGTTTCATGAGTATGCTTTGAGAAGTAATAAGTATTTTTGAAAAGTGAAGAATAAAGTAAGAAAAGAAGAAAGAATTTCAGTTTCATGAGTATGCTTTGAGAAGTAATAAGTATTTTTGAAAAGTGAAGAAGTAAAGTAAGAAAAGAAGATTGAATTTCAGTTTTATGAGTATGTTTTGAGAAGTAATAAGTATTTTTGAAAAGTGAAGAAGTATAGTAAGAAAAGAAGGTAGAGTTTCAGTTTTATGAGTATGCTTTGAGAAGTAATAAGTATTTTTGAAAAGTGAAGAAGTAAAGTAAGAAAAGAAGAAAGAATTTCAGTTTTATGAGTATGTTTTGAGAAGTAATAAGTATTTTTGAAAAGTGAAGAA